>JAQFXU010004447.1:0-13515 GCA_034693705.1 Spatulosminthurus flaviceps | reverse complement strand
ATTATGACTAACAAATCAAAAAAGAGTATAATAAGTATATTTTTTTAAAAATAAGTATCTAAGAGTATCCTAAAATTTAATAAGTATCGAGGCCTGAAAATAAGTATGATACTCTAAAAAAGAGTACGTCTGGCAGCTTTACCTCAAATTATTTCCAACGTTATGTAAAACTGATGTAGCTTTGAATTTGTGGCAAAAAATTATTAACCATTTCAATTAACCATTTTTTTGCCAATCAAATATTTTTTTATTGTAAATTTTCACTCAGACTTTACCTTGACCAATACTATCTTGGTAGCCCCCGAAGCATCCGAGAATAATCAATAATGGAGCCAAAACACACATATATTTATTAAAATTGGTCCGAATCTTACAAATTGTCTAGTGCACGTGTCTAGTGCATTAGAGAGAGAAATCTTAAATAAATTTTCTTTAAAAAATTTAATGCCAAATGAAGTTGAAAAAATAATACAAAAGTTTTTTATGAAGTAGCATTGTAGAATCATCACGCATTAAAGCCAAACAACAACACGTGTAGAAATCAAGGTGTTCATTACTAGGCGCGATATTTCAAAGTCAAGTGTAAACAACCTTTCGTTATATAAATAAAGTCTTGAGTCTGTCTTGAAGTCTTGAGTTTGAGTGGTAACTACATTTCGTAGTTCCGTGTTATGGATAATTTTATAGTCTATTGTAAATTGTGAACAGTATTAGTGAAACGTGGTTAGAATTGTAGAATCTTTATTTATCGGAAAATCATCCTTCCGTTTTTTACTCGATTAGTTGTCTTTTTGTAGTCTTTTGACGGGGATTAGGGTTGAGTTGAGCTGTCGAGACCCTTCCTTATAAGGTTAACGGTAAATACATTTACGGAAATATAAGCGACACCCACAAAATATTTATTGAAAGTAGAGCACAATAATAAAACTGATGTAAAAACCTCTTGTGAATATTTTAGGGCCATTCATCATCATATCGGGATGGAACCATCTAGAAAAAGGCAACGGACGCAGAATAATGTGGAGCTTGAAAATGATCAAGCATTTGATTTTGGGGACTCAGCCGAGCCGGGGACAAGTAAAGCTTCGATAGAATTGCCTTCTTTGGTAAGTTTCGAACAAGAGTTAGGATTTTTCTACAACTTTTACGTCCTGTATGTATGTGTTTGTTTTGAATTTGGGATGTAAAAAGCTGAATTGGAGGGAGATTTGTTGAAAGGCTGGAAGTGTTGAAATGTTGCAATGAAGAGTTTCAAAAGAAACTGGGAAATGTTGCAAATTATGCAAATGCAATGGATTGTGAAAATGTATAGCGTCTAGTTTTAAATATGTTGTGGGATTTGAAAAAAAATATGTGATTGCTTTTGCAGGTATTCGAAGTGTTTATCCAGACGACGAAAGATGTGAGACTTTTGAAACTATGTCGACTTGTATGTAAAGCTTGGAATATTTCAGCAAGCATTGCTATAAGGAAGCGATCATATATTGACTTGAGGGAAGACAAGCCTGAGACGATGGAATTCATAAATCTGTTGATAAGTCGAGGATTGAGTCCATCACCTCTTCCCGTACCGTTCCAGAATATTAATGTGTACGCCCGCACCTTCACTAACGATGGTTTCAACAGTCTCATCAAAAGACCAAACTTTGTTATTTCTTCATTAACAATCATTCAAACTGTGGGGAATATATTTAATCAAAGGCAATTGGAAACATTGCTTGTGACTAAAGGAACACAAATCACGGACCTGCACTTCGCGGCAGCACCCCGTGCTACGTTTGACACGGAATTTCTTAATAATGACAAGATCCATTTACCTTCGTTGAAGCGTTTGAAATTCCATGACTACTGCTATCCAAACTGTTGTCATATCGAATTCGTGGAGAAAATTATTTCCTATGCGTCACTGGAAGTTATTGAATTGGATGTGAAGGATGTGAGTATTTTGACTCGGCTATTCTCTAATGATAGCATGGAGACAGTGAACAAACTGTTGCTTACTCTTCCTCCACTTCCACCGGAGACTTGGACATTCCTTCAAGGACTTAGCCTACCGGCATTGCAAGTTCTTAGCTTCAAAAGTCTTGCGAGTGGAAGTCGTGTGGATCAAGCTCACAATTTTCACACCTTTGCCTACAACGTATCAAGGACGATTGAAGTACTTGGATCAAATGTTTTAAGTATAGGAGCGAGCCCTCCTTGCCCGAAGTTGCGGGAGCTTAGCATTGCACATAGTAAGTTCAGGATCTGTCGCTTTACACCGAAAAAGTTTCCTTTACTGGAGAAGATTGAAATAATTGGAAGAGCTTCATCTTGGACTTCTTTGGAGAATGACTTTGATGTGCATCCTGGAGTTAAAACTATTGCTGTTCATTTGGTTGGGCCGGATTTAGAGCTGTCGACCTTTGAGGAAAAATATTTGCCAGTATTTTTAACCTATCTCAGTCGCCAGTTTCCCAATGCTGAGGATTTATCCTTGAATATGCGACCTTTTTCTTGGTCCACATTCCAGGATATTAACCAACATTTCCCGAGGTTAAGGAAACTAACAGTGGAGGGACCAACAGATTTTACTGCAATTTCGGGCATGAATATCAACTTTGTTAATGATTACGTTGAGGCAGGCTGGCCTATCGACAGGGTTCCACGTAGACGTTCCATTTTGGATTTCCAGGGTAGGTTTCTAATTGCTAGAATATTTAACAACAGTAAATTAGTATTGAATCTTACTATAAAATGTGTGATCAGTTATTGGAGAAAAAAGTTAAGTAGTTCCTTTAAACATTTTTACAGGCTTAGAAAGTCTCTGCTTTGGCCCAGAGTGCCTGCTCACTAACGAAATCATAAGCTACTGCATCTCAAGGATGCATCATCTGAAGTCTATTGAATTCTTTTGGGTAAGTTGTCTTGACCGTTGCAATCTATTGTAATTATAATTTATTTATTATAACCATTAGTATTGGTGTTCGTAAAAGCACAGGGACATACAGGATAAATCACTCCCAGGTGTAGTCAAAAAACAAACAAGTCTTCCAATATTTATTTTATTTTTTCATTTTAAGTCGAAAGATCAATATGTCATTTATTAGTTGAATCAAGATTTTTTTTAACGAATCCATCATGATTTTATCACAGAATGCGAATCTGACAACCCAGGTGGTTCGAGATGGTCTTAGCCATCTTCAGCATGTTTGGATCAATAGAAAATCTCGTTCGGAGTATAGGGAAATCATGGATACTCTATACACCGTGATGCAAAATGTGCACATCCTTTAAAATGAGTCGCCTGAACTGCTGGGCACTTCAACATGTATTATGATATTTGATAAACCTCTAAGCTAAAGTATTTATTGGAGTCTTAGTCACCGAATTTATACACTTATATGCATCGCAATATTTATGATTTGTTATTGCTGTTATTATTTGAGAACGTTGACGAACCAGTGTTATACTTACCGCTTATCGTAACATGGTGGTTATGTAAGTTTCAGCATCACCTTTATAACTCTGCATTGAACAGGCCATATTTCAGCTTTCGGTGAAGTTTGGAAGACCTGGTAACCACCTTCACATCATTTATTTGCATTCCATTTTAAGGAAAGAACAGTTTTTTACTTTCCACTTTCCCATGACTTGAATAAATGCATTAAAAATTCTGTTAACTTTGTGAATTCAAACTTAATTGTGCTTGCTAAATTCTTGTAGTGGCATAAGCTGTATTAAAAATTTTACATTTAGGTTAATCCTCTTGATACGATATTTCCGTCTCCGGTATTAAAACTTTTACTTAATTTTCATTTTAAGCTTTCGGTTAGATATGTATATTTAGAAATGAACCCAGCAAAAATCCTATTTTTCTCATAGAATTATAACAAACATTCTGCGTTTGTTAAATAATGCATTAAATATGATGGTGGAGGTCTAAGAAAATTTGTTTATACATACTTGATAAGTCTATCATATAAGTCTATTCAAATGATAAATTCGCTAACTTAAGACCCCGTATAATGCATAACTATTGTAGAATAATACAGCTAAAGTGTCTCACGTTTTACGATGGAATTACTAGATTAGTAGTAGCTTACCAGGGTTAGAAAGAACCTTAAGAAAGCAATTACTATACATTGCTACTTATTATTTTCTGCCGATATATATTACAGAGCCATTTCAAAATTACATCAGCGTTGTAAGCTCACTGATCTGCAATCCTCACTACAATGGCAACATTCATTTTGAGAATTTTTTGGAGAATTCTCTTCCCTGTCTTTGTATCAGCCCTTTGTTACTCACTAATTACTCCCATCTACTGCTGCCTACTATTCTACAGAGCAGTAATTCTTGTAATTTCGAAACTATTGCGACCTGATCTGAATTCCATGATATCTGACTACGACACAATTTTTATATCAGAAAAACCCGGAAAACCAGTACTAAATCTCTCGTTGTGGTTGGTTGTTAATGGTGATTTAACAGTCAGTAGAATCCGCCAGATGTTTTTCGAACATGATGTCATCAACTTGAAAAACCCAAATGGAGAAAGACTCTACTCCAGACTCTCTCAAACATGGACCACCTTCATGGGTTACGCTTTTTGGAAAAATGACCCGGAATTTAAAATTGAGAATCACGTTCGGAATCACAATAATCAGCATCCTTCAAACTTTCCTCAGTCCTTTGGAGACGGAGTTTACCAACAAATGCAGAACGAATTGCTTGAACTACCTTGGAATCCCAATCAAAGTCCCTGGGAATTTCTAGTTATTTCAAATTTTCCTAAGCCGTCTCAAACTTTACTGATAATCCGCTATGATCACATTCTATCTGATGTGTACAGTATGATAGGTCTAATTCGTGTTTTATTTCAGTCACCCTTTTCTCTGCCAGAAATCCGAAGGAATAAAAGAGATCTGCCAGTGTGGCAAAAATTACGAGTTATCCTAACCATGCCTTTCGAACTAGCCAAACCATTACCAATTCTATTAAAGGGCAGATATTTAGGGAAAAATGATCCCTCCAAGAACTATAATTACCAACTTACCCCAACTATCCCCATTAGCACAATTAAGGAAATTAAGAAAACATTTAACGTGGAATTCGCCACGGTCACACTTTCTGCTGTCAACGCTGCCATCTGCCGTGCCCTAGAAGCGATTGGAAAGGAAGCGCCAGATTACTTGGACTTTGGAATCGTCATTGGTTTACCGGACCATCCTCAAGGGCTCTGTAACCATTGGTCTGTAAATCACAAAATCTTGGTAAATCACAAAAAAATATACGTCGTCTTTATACATTAAGAATCTATCACTATTTTATTCCAGGATATCCTATCTCGCGGAATATCCCTGCAAATCTCCGTCTTCACTCGACCGACTCTACCAAACTGAATCAATTGTCAAGAAATTTGAAACCAGTGTATTTCCAATTGCAATGGCATATTCTCTACGGCTCATGAGTAAATTACCAGCTAAAATGATAAGAAAAATCGTGAATCTTACTTATGCTCGAGGGCCAAGTTGCTGCTTCTCGGCGTTTCCTGCTTGTGCCACCAAAGAATTTATAGATGGCGCTGAGGTAGTCGATGCCTTTCCTTGCGGATATGTTTCCATGGGAATGGGTAAGGAAATCATGTACAACTCTTGATATGTATTGCCGTGTGAATATGTATAGGTGCACAGTAAGCTGGTGAGACTCAAGCCCAAATTAATTTTTTTAGGACTGGCCACAGCTTCTTGGGGTGTTAATAATGAACAAAGGATTAGCTTCATGATCAATGAAAACATCTTGGATTCACAGTTGCCTCCAGATTGTCTCTCCAAGTTTTTTATGGAGGAATTGCAGATTTTACTGAATTTGGAAAAATAAAATCTGAAAAAAGCAATGAATTTAATAGAACACATGGAAACGAAGTTTGTTCAATAATTTTCTGATTGTGAGTGATATTTTACAGTTTATTGCTGTTCGATACAGTGCATTTGGTTCCACTATATTTGACTACCTCAAATTAATGCTGCGCCCCATGCCCGGCCATGGCATATTTGATATTATTTTAGCAATACAATATTCAGTAGGAAAGCTAAGCAAGAGATTCACAATAAATTACTTTTACCAACTTTTACTACCATTCCATCATTCATTTGCTCTAGGCTCTTGTGTGCGGCTGACGAAGCTCATGTATGAAGATCAAAAATCCTGCAGTCGCTGACCACACACTGCAGATGTAGTACTCAAATAGTAGACAAGACACAAAGACCCACTTTGTTTTTATTTCCGCGGGGATAGAGCTGTATAGGAAGCTTATCTCATTTGGAATTAACACAAATCCCACCAGATGCACTAAAGGCATGACTGAATTCATTAGGGCCATGTACATTGGATTCTCAGGTCTGGGACGAGACTCGAGACGTGTGGTCCGCTCCTCTTGATCGTGAATAACTGATTATACATAAATTAAGATCTTTTCTTTCAAACTCTTCGCCTCTCGGCAAATTTACCAAGAAGAGGACACAATTTCCTTACAAATCATTTCAAAAACTTACTGCTGAGGGCGTCCAGGTAATGATTCACGATAAGAATGTAGAGCTGTGGTCGAATGAAGAACACGAAAATGTGCACAATCATTGCGAATATAGAAATACATCCGAGAATCGTAGATGGAGTAACCACGTTCACGAGCATACCTTTATTCTCTATTTTTTGTAAAATCCCGTAGATTCTCATTACTATGTGGCAGAGCCAGATGAGAAGATTGAGACTATGAAAGATCCGTTTGATAATATTCCGTTCAATCCTAATATGGTTGGATGTAGGATCCATTCGTATCGGATAGAAGCATAATAAGGAATGGAACCGAACCAGCAGACATTGGCATTCAAGACCACCTTTACTCAGCATTCCTACGTGGGTCTTTTTGCAAGCTCTTCCAACAATAAAGATTATTACCATTTACCTTATCCTGAAGAAAAAGTCACATATACCTGTGCGGAAGCTTACAATAATAACAATTATTGTTTTAAAGTATGATATGAGAGCAAGAAATTTCTATGATTTTATGGAGCTGTAAAATTTTTCGTCCTACAGCTTCTGGATTCTCAGAAGGTATAGTACTTAAGTTCTGAATTTCCATCAAGTTTAAACTATATATTGCCTTTCAAATTTCTCCAATAACAAAATAATTGCTGGATATGGATAAATTTATTGTAAATATCCACACTTTCTATCTTTGAAATAGTTACCCTTGAGTTAATGTTTGTCACAACGATATGGTGGTCAAAATATGTCAAACAATTTACTCAAAAATAAAGATTATCCTACAATACATTATTTCAATAAACCAATGAAATCAATTTTACACAAAGAATTTACCTCTTATTTTTAGGCTCTTGAATATCTCATGTGTCAACCCTATTGAAAAGTTTAATTGGGGAAATCTTATCGCCAACCAAATTGCTTTTGTATAGTGAATAATAACAAATTTTTGTTGGACCATATCTGAAGTATAGTTATGTAGAATTAAGTGAGTTCATCAGTTCATATCAAATACACAAGTCCCAATGAAACTGAAGTGACCTCATTTGTCGAGCAAATATTTACTGCACAATGGCAAATAATCTAAATTGCTCTCCTTGCAGTTGTGCTTTCTGCTTGACAAGGCTTGTTTGGAATATTTCGCAAAATCCTATGCATTAAATAGAGGTATGATTTATTCCGTATTAATTAAAGGTTATTTTACATCATTAATAGGTTTATTTGAACCTATGCTTTATTATGGTCGGTATGAGGATTGTGGGCTAATGGAGTCAAATCTATGTTCCAATTACTATAACAAGCAAAGAGTTCTGGCGGCATTGAATGAAGAACATGAAGGTATGAGCGATGATGGCCATGATTGAAACGCCAACACAAGCCATGGAACAAGGCAAATGCATGAGTTTGTTCTCCACCGACCCTAGAAAATATTTGAACAATCCTGTAGAATATCAGGGCTGTGTAGCAGAACCAAATGAGCAGATGGAGACAATTAATGATCCGTTTGATAATATCCCGCTGAATACAAATCTGATTGGATTTCGGGTTCACATGTAGTGGTTACAAGGTTTTCATCACAGCGTCGCGCACTCACCACTATCCATATCATAAAGGTAGAGAAATTAAAGAAATTAATCCAGGACGAACTTCAGTGCTCTGACCACATGCAAGCTGCGTGTTTGACCGGAATTCGGAATCTCAACCACGTTTACCTTCAAAGAACCTCTGAATTCTGAATTCTCACAGGATGATTTCAATTTTGAGTACGACAAAACGTCAAAATTTTGATTTGAGTTGTACCCGTAGATAACGAGAGCATTCTATGTAGATATAAAATAAGAACGTATAATCTTGCATTGAATTTGAATCACAATAAGAAAAAAATATGAATACATTCGAACCTGGAATTTTATGACAACACGATACTTCACATTGGGTCGGAACTCAAACTTGGGCTCCACAGTTACTTCAGTATTATTTCCTTTAGAGATTATGCACTCAGTGCTAAAACGACTCGTGCGTGGAGAATCACCTGCTGATAGGAATGGAAATTTGGGAAATAAGGAGGTCGGTTGCTGTAAATCATTCCCCTCGACCAAAACCGTTATCCTGTTGGTTGACTCCGGATGGCGCTCATAAGGCGACATGGACCGAACTCCCTCGTAATTCATTCCTTTGAGCATTACAGACGCTAATTTGATTTTTTGATGGGAAGAGTCCAGCAAATATTCTGGATTCCATGTAATTCTGAAATTTAGAAATCATTATGTAAAATTTTGAACGAAATACTAATCCTACTTCACCAGGTTAATTTGGTAAAATATCCAGGATTGAAAATGCGTGCTGTATGTGGAATGCGACTATGCGATTTAATAATTCCCTCACTCTAAAATGTCTTCATGGTTCTCAACGTATCGTAATCCGCCCATATACCGAAGGCTCTGCATAAAGCTTGATTTATTGCGGCTGTCAGGGACATATAAATCTACTGTGATTAGCCTTTGTCCGGTTCGAGGAATAGAAGAAAATTTTAGGGATCGAACAACATTTTCTCTGCAAATATGTAAAAACATCAAAGCCAAAAACTATAAAACCGGTCTCGAAGAAAATAAATTTTTGGCTCTAACTTGCCGGAAGCCCTGGAGTTGAAATATAAAAACAGGTCAATCACATCCTTTTGAGGCAGAACCTCAACAGGAACTACGTCAGAAGCAAATTCTTCAGCTTTCATTACGGGAAACCGAATCAGTGGAATGATGTTTTTTAAAACGTCGGCTAACCTCCCGCTACTCCCCTCACACTCCCGGGCCCACCTGTAATACTTCTATGTTGCATACACATGATATTTATATGTACGTTTATCTAAACCAGGTTCACTATTAAAATGTTTCGCCTGTATCGTCGAAATCCATTGCATTGGAAAAAATAAGTTCATATATACAACATACAACTCATTTTATACAATCAAAAAGCTGAGTACATATATTTGAAACCTTAATACGATGGTGAAAATGTCGATTTCAGTAGCAAGCAAATCGTCCCTTTCAAGCAAGTACCCTTCGTCTATCTCACGGAATGAGACATCCTTTGAGAGAGGCACAAACGAGCTAAATAAAATTAGTATGTATTTAATTGTATTGCCTTGGTTACATAAAGCCATTAAAAATATTACTTACAATAAAAAATAAAACATTTGAAGCATAACCTTGCCATGAGATTTCCCGCTTTTTCCATTAAACTATTTAGGGAATACTGACGAGCTAACTTGAATATTTCAATACAATCCATCAGCTTCAAATCCTGGCATAGAAGATCTTCACATTTTTTAAAAAGGGCTTTGACATTGTATTCATGGGCCAATTCCAAAAGCCTGATTGCCACGGGAGCGCTATCAGCGGTGCATTCGTCTCCGTAAATGAACTGTTTGAATACATTTTAAAAGCAAACATATAACGTGTTAATATCAATTACAGGGCTGAAGACCACAGTAACATTAAAGTTGGGCCAGTTTGGTTTAAAGCCGATCCCATAATGGACAGTGCATTCCCTATATACTGGATCTCTCTAAGATGGCATTCACTCAATAGTGGCAGACTCAATTCCTCCCCAGAGATTTCCCATGTTTAAGATATACGCTATAGTGGCAGGGATTTTAAGCATTTGTGGGATCTACTGTATATGACTGACCGTTAAATTCAACCATTCGTAGCATAAGTTTTCTTGATACCTTGAGGAATAGCCCAAAAACCTGTGGTTCTGTGTCCGGTAAATTCACGACACTCGTACTATTCCATCTTTCCGAAAACATGGTCTCAAACACATCAGACCTTGCCATTAGGACCAACTTATGACATTTCATTTCTGTTTTTGTTGGACCAACACGAAAGGTGACGTCACAGAATTTTTGCTCACTCAGCAATGCCTTGACCGCTTCTCCCAATCCAAATTTGTCCTCAATGTTAGATCCCATGTTACTGACTGATATAATAGGGATTCAAAAATTATCAAAATAAATTCTGCACCAGTATCAATTTTTTCACAAAGGAATTGTATAAAATTTTTTGTACGGTGTCTCGTTACTGATTATAATTAAATGGTTGTAATTATTGTGTATGTAATTACGACTAAATACCTGCGGGTAATTGTTGGATGTTTGCAGGTCTCTCTGCCGGCTTAGTTTGGTTTTCTGTCATTATTGTTAAAATTCCCTTGAAGCTTAAAGTTTTGTAATCCAAAAATTCCTTCCAAAATTTTTAACAAATTTCCCAAAAAAATTTGTAAGTCGGCCAAGAATTGATGATTCCAGTTCAATTAAACAGTACAGGCTTAAGTTTCACAAAGTCTGGTGGTTAGACTGAAGATCTCATGGGCTGTAGTCAGGAATAGAATTAGAAAGGAATGATTTTGGAGGGTTTATATGGTCATGTGGCAGTGTTGTGGGAGCTTACTGGGAGTGAGTGAGATACAAAAATGCATATGAGTTGAACCACCGAATTCATGGCCATTGCTGTAATAGTTGTATTAACACATGCAAGAAAAAGCATTTACACATAGTTACATAGTTACACTCAGCGACTCAGCCTTGTACCTTGTTTTTTTCCTTTTGGTGAATAGCTGGAAGTATCTTTTATTGGTGCATCTTATTTTCATGAAAACGTACCCCTTTTCTCCACCGACGATTAGATATTTCATAATTTTAAAGGGCAATTTCAGTGCACTCGGGCTCGGTGGTCGAATTGAAAGCCAAATTAATCTAACTGGAACCTGGAAAATATTTTGACTTTTTGCCTTTATTCCCTTACGTTGACGTCCACTGCAGCTACCCGAAGACCCAAATTGAGCCTAGGGTGTAACAGCGTTGATAAAAAGAATTTTCACTGGTTCCGCCCTACGTATATTTTGGATCGTACAATTATTCGCAATTATATCTACATTGACGATGGGTTCAAATTTACTTTATGTTTAAAATTAAGTTTCGAAATTAGAATATGCAATTCATTTTTTCTTTGGGTAGTTTTGACACAGAAATGTTTTTATTATTGCACTTTAGTTTGTACATATTTTTATTGCGTTTATGGAAAAGGGGGGAAATGTGCAAAAGCAAAATGCAGTGAGCGTGAGATTTACAAGCTTACTCAAAACGCCAAACCGTATGTATTTAAACCAATCATTTTATAGCCAGAGAGTAAATACTGGAATGTTGATAAACCCATATTATTTACCTTGGGGTATGGTGACCCCGGTAAGGCATTTTTCCCGTTTAGCGCTTTCATACAACACTACCAATACGACTACAGTCTAAATCGCATCAAGAAATCGGAACCAGAAGTCTACCGGAGTCTATATACAATATATGTAGTAGACCCGCTCTGATATCCAAATCCACATGCGTAATACTTCATAGTTGAATTTTAATGACTCGAGAAACCGATGACCAACGTTGCGACAGTCCTGAAAACAAAATCAATAAAGTTTGGCGTCGATTCCCGTTCCATCACATGAAAATCCCCAACCTTCACACCCACATTTGCTATGGATTCGATTTGTTTTTCTAGAATTCTGGAAACTTTCCTGTTGCAAACAGAAATCCTGGTGGCTCTCCCTAACTCGCTTTTAAGGACTCGGAAATACTCTGGAATTTTAAATGCATTCCCAAACAGCGCAACATAAACTATGAAAATGTAGCTCGCAACAGCCAAAAATAGAATTGCTTTTATGGGATGATTCCCGAACGACCGGATGGCTAGGAAAAAGCCTGCTATGCTTGTAAATAACAATGCCATTTTGATGATGTACACAACATACGCGTAGCCGGTATTGAAGATCCTGGTCAGCAATTCAATTCGTCGGCATTCAATATATTTTCTATGAATGATTTCCTTTGAGTGAGTTTGGGTCCTATAAACAAGTAAGTTGTCATTAGACCTTGATTTCACTAGTGGACTCACCATTAATTTCGTGTGAAATCGGAGCAAAAATGGTTAGCTTAATCATTTCCGCAGTGAAATCCCTAGCTTATGGAAGGTTAAACTAAGAGTAAATCCACAGGGAATATGTAAGCATAAAACATCATAGTCTCCAATATTTTCCATTTTTGGCAATAGAACCGTGTACCGTATATAATACAGAACTGCGTTGGAATTTTTGTAATAAGTTTAGCCATTGAGGAATAATGACAAAAACGCCAATTTTTGGACTCAAGGCTGTATCTCGAGAACCTCTGGGGCGATTTGAGTCATTGTTGAACTAATACGTTCAGGAACATGTTTTTCAGTGCAGGGTTTGCTCGTTTTTGGAAATTGTAAAAATTAGCCGAGATAAAGGGGCAAAAGTAGTGAAAATAGGACTAAAGGCTGTATCTCGAGAACCAATGGGGCGATTTGAGTCATTGTTAAACTAATACGTTTAGGAACATGTTTTTCAGTGCAGGTTTTGGCCGTTTTACGAAATTGTAAAATTTAACCGAGATATGAGGGCTGAAGTTGAAAAAACTGGTGGAAATTAGGATTTAAGGGCGTAACTCGAGAACCAATGGGGCGATTCGAGTCATTGTTGAACTAATACGTTTAGGAACATGTTTTTCAGTGCAGGTTGTCGCAGTTTTTGGAAATTGCAAAAATTAGCCGAGAAATGTGGGCCAAAGTTGAAAATACTGGGGGTAGTTAGGATTTAGCCATTTTAGCCCTCATATCTCGGTTAAATTTTACAATTTCGATAAACGGCGAAAACCTGTACTGAAAATCATGTTCCTCAACGTATCAGTATAACAATGACTCAAATCGCCCCATTTTTTCTCGAGTTACAATCTGAAATCCTAATTTCCACCAGTTTTTTCAACTTCGGCCCTCATATCTCGGCTAATTTTTACAATTTCCAAAAACGGCCTAAATCTGCACTGAAAAACATGTTTCTGAACGTATTAGTTCAACAATGACTCAAATCGCCCCATTGGTTCTCGAGATACAGCCTTCAGTCCTATTTTTCACTACT
>JAQFXU010004446.1:0-13516 GCA_034693705.1 Spatulosminthurus flaviceps | reverse complement strand
TCCGTACCGCACTGGCAGAAAATGAGATGAGTTAAAAAAAATCTCCCTCGCTTTTCCACTAATGCCATTATTTATTGTGGAAGGTAGTATAAAAAAAAGTAAGCTAGAATTTCTACAATTTGCTATATAAAACACGGTTGAGGATGAAAAAGTGGAAGCAGTCAAAAAAAACTTGAAAAATTCCCCGTTGAGAGACCTGTACCAGCTGGGAAAGGGAGGATTTATTGTTTTACTGAGTCAATATCACAGATTTATGTTACAAAATATCATGATCTTTTACTCGCAGATCTCCCCCTTTTCACAATCTTTACTGCTTTTTCTTGAAACATTTCTTTAAAAAAGTGCCATTGTATCATATTATTTCTATATAAAAAGTGAACTTTTCCGTAGTGAGAGTCAAGTGTTATCGTCCAAGGATTGTTTTTCCCCAAATCTCCCACACAACAGAATTTTTTTCGCTTGGACAATTGTCATAAAAGAAGATTGGAAATATCCACGAGTGTACGTGAGGCTCGAGGGATTTTTTATTGTACCAAGGCAAACCGTACACGTTTCCGGGGAATATCAGATGAAATCTATGGCAAAAAGGATTGATTGTAAGGATTCTTTCCTGTGTACGAAAGTGCCCCATATAGAGTAGACATTTTAAATTGATGTGGTTTCGAGGGTGAAAAAAATCACACAATTGATTTTTTTAAACTTTGAACTACGGAAAACTAAACTTTTTCAAGGTTCCCTATTCTGATTGAGTAGACCTGGAAAGAGAGGGGGCGGAATCACTAAGGGTACAATTTGTGGGCCACAGTTTGTAGAATAGACAAATTTCGTAAGGTGAATTTTTGAAAGGGAAGCCCATCACTACGTTTGCACCATTTGGAGAAAAAAATGATAAATTGAGGAATGTTGGTGGAGCTCTATGCACTCACCTGAAGACTCAACAAGGACAACAACAAATTTGTGAGTAGGAAAAAGTCACGAGAGAAGAAGCTCACGCGGGTTTTGAATTGACAGGAGAATTTATTTCCTCCTTCTCTTTTGCCACGGTACAATAAAAGGAAGCGTAGTTTGCCATTCTGCAGTTTCTTTCCCATGTAATAATAGTACACATAATACACTACTTATAAATCCACATCTGGGTCCCCTCCTATCTCTATAATGTATCTACATATACGTCAATAATGGAAGATTTGAGAGACATTTTTCTCATGAAAACTCCCCACGACCAATGCAATGTACACCAATATTATTCTCATTCATATCCCACACCTTCTCCTTCTTTTACGTTTTTCTCTCTCTACCTTCTTGGAAATAGTATTTGTGGAAAAAGCACTTGAGCCGATCCATTTCCCAATGATCACACACATGCTTGGTTCCCCCAATAAATATATATGTTGAATGAACGTACAAGAGCCTCCTTCACATCCTTACAATTCTCTTTATAGCCTTCTGATTTCCTTCTTCTCCTACTGTCCCTGTATTCTTCTCCATAGAAGACAATTCTAAAGTTGGGTGGATAAAGGTTTCATGCTTTTGTATATACTAGTGCAGGCAGCAGGGCAGAGACAAAAAAAGGAGAGAAAAAGTTTTACTGGACGTGGCTTGCTTTTGCTTAGTGAAGCTAAGCAAATGACTCTCTGTTGGCTTTCTTGCTCTTTTTCTTTGCCGTCATGCTCCTGTTCCATTTGATTTGATGCTCGAGTTCCGTTTCACTTGCTATCTTATTTCCTCCTCGCATCTCTCTCTCACGCGTGTCTGCCTTTAATATGCAAGTTACTATACGCACATGAATATATGTGTGTGTCTTTAGAAATACATGGGAGAGTTGCAATTTTCTTTCTTGTACGAATATGTGGCGGAGTACCATGGGAAAATGTTAAGCAAGTCTTCATTTTGGTGTTGAAAGGCTCTTCTGAGGTTACTCGTCCTAAGTGTTCCAAAACATAGAGAAAAAGCTGGAGATGGATACAAAGACGATAAAATGTGCGTATATAGAGAATGAAAAAGACGACGGATCATTCTTTCCACTACTTTGTTTTTTTTGTATATATGGTTAGGTGAAAGAAATCTCTTGGCAAACAAACACTTGAGCCTGTATATGGAAGGAGTCTTGGGAAAAATACACAAGCTTTTCCCTACAACTCTACTACAAGAGGACCTTACATCACAATTTAGAGTAGTACACCTTATTTGAACACATGGTAACCTTCTGGATGGAGGGTGCTGTATAAGTAGGAGACGCAGAGGGAGTAGGGCAGTGTTGACATGTGCGCACTTTTCCCTGTCATTACTCCTGCCATTATTGTTTTACCGCTGTGCCTCCATCCAAGAATAAAATTATTTCAAGTTTGACCGTAAAAGCTGATGTGAGTCTAATGTATTTTGATGTGAGGAGTTTGGCAAAATTTCAGGCCGGAGTCAGCTTTCAGGTCATTTAATATTCACGCTCTGCACAAGGAAATGCGTAACCTATATCATTAAGTTAGCATTTAGAGAGAATTATATGACGTTTAAATGGCATTGTAATATGAGAAATATAAATAGGAGAGAAAAGTCCTGAGCCAGCCTTACGCACCTTATATTTATGACATGAAAAAATATGTAGGTGAAGGGGAAAAAGGAAGGAATAAAAAACCACGAGGGGATGGATGACCTTAATGAATCAATGGAATCGAGTGTCTTTGACATATGAACCGAGTCAGAGAGAGAGAGCGGTATTTTTTCGTAGTATAGGAAGTTGGCGTCGTCTGTGAAAACTTAATAAAATTTAACGCTAGGAAAAAAAATATGTTAAGGAACGAGGTTGAAGGAGAGGGTAACTTGAGGGTAATCTCTTCAAATGGCCAATTAGATGGTGGTGGAAATAGAGCAAAGCTCAGGAAGCTATAGGATGTTACAAGCGTCTTACATCTTATATATATGTCTCTGACCTGATCAACTTCTCCGCCTCCGACATTCATTCATTCATTCATTAGTAGTCTTTGGGTGAACCATTCATTTCCTAAGTCTTTGTTTCAATCTGCTTTCTCTTCATAAGAAGGTTGTAGTTATGCAAGAACAAGGTCCTTCTTCCCTTGAACTACTCTCTCTCTCTCTCTCTACGCGTATGGCACGTGGCTCAATGTCTTTTTACCACTTTCTCCCTTCCTCCTACCACTTTCCTCTTCCTTAACTAAAAAGTCACTTTATTCCTATTTCTACTGATTTTAACTTGGAGAGTGGATGGTGTGAATCAGGCTTGTCCAGTACCTTTTTTCCCATATCGTTTTCTTCGCAGATCCTCTAATAATGTACACGCTCCTGGTATATTTCTTTCACTGTCTCACTCAGGCTGCTGTAGCTGGACTCCTCTTGTAAATGTTTTCTGTAAAGCTTGTAAGTTGTGAGCCTTCTTCCTATTTCCTACGTTTTTCATTTAACTTGGAAATGGTGCACATTTCCGTGAGTCATAATCATGCCTTGGTACTCTATTCTTCCAAAGGAAACGACAAATTCTACATGTGTGATTTCTCTTTACTTCCTCCTCTCTTTATAATACTTTCTCAGTTCGGCCAAAAAGTACATGGAACTGAAGGGACTAAAAGAGTCATCAGGATTTAAAGGAGGGAAACTTGTACTATTACCTTTTCTTGTAAAACTGAGGATATAGGACGCTCTTGTAGATAGGTTTGTTTCCGGATTATTCTGTATTCTCTCAGCATGTGTTTCATGTATCTACTTTTAGAGCTATTTGAGCCCATTTATAAAGGATATGAAGGGTTGGGATTGGGTGATGATTTAAAGTTAAAAGGATACCATTGCATTGGAACTTTTCCCTTGGATGTGGATGCAGCGTGGTTTGTCTTTTAGTACAGTGTGTATTAGTAGACGGAGAAGAACAAAGGGTTTTTTCCTCCTTACCAAGTCCAGATGGTAGTAGTAGTAGCTACATGTAATGTAGCGGTGATGAGAAGTCGTGCTGTCCGGAGGATTCCACATGAAAGCCCACAAACTCTCTGAATATGCATTCAACCACAGCTATGAGGATGATTTAAGCACCAACGAAAGAATCTAGCACACATTCATTATTTAGGAGAAACGAGTTTAATTTTAAAGCGTCCCTTACTACGGAGTATGGATTTGGAAAAGTTGAAGCTGGCTTTGCTAACTTTTCTAAAGATGCCCACAATTTT
Source organism: Spatulosminthurus flaviceps (assembly GCA_034693705.1). Taxonomy (NCBI): domain Eukaryota; kingdom Metazoa; phylum Arthropoda; class Collembola; order Symphypleona; family Sminthuridae; genus Spatulosminthurus; species Spatulosminthurus flaviceps. Next base: position 9,347 of record JAQFXU010004446.1, on the reverse strand, counting down.
TCAAAGTCCGGCGTTTCAAATCCGCTGACACTAGGAACATTTCAATACACGTGTTTGATAACCATGGAAAAGTGGAATAGACAAAATTGGATGAAATTTAATTAAATTATTTAAAAAAATTTCTATAACAAAAATTGTGTACGAAAAAAACCGCAATTTTTTGTGAAGGGACTTACTAAAATAAAACCAGTGGGAAAATAGTTCTTTAAAGGAACTTTTTAATTAATTAATTACTCAACTTTGGGAGATATAAATTTCCAGGGCTATTTTTATAGTGGAAGCCTTTACTGGTGAAAAGTTTCCTCCTTAAGTTTGGTCCTACATGACAAGTTATGTGGTGAGATTTCCTATGATTTATTGAATGCTTAATCAGTCGAGACGATAAGGGAGAGGCTGTGACGATGAGATTAACTTGAGGATAAGAATGGAGAAAAATGGAAAACAGCCAAGGCTATTTGGTGAGATTTTTTTTGAAGGGGAGGAGGGGGGAGTAATAAATTTCTAAAGTTTTAAATCTCTTGAAATGAGATCACAAAGACAATGGCTATGCACGTTACTTCCAGCCTTTCATAAATTATAGGGAAATGGGAATGACTGGGTGATGTACTCATGAGTACCTCCATTTAAGTTAAGTTGGAGTAGCAGTTTGAATAATTTAGTGGCTGGAGCTAAATTAATCACAAAAACATTATTTCCTAGAAAGACATACTTACCAAGGAAAAGGCAAATGTTATAAAAAGAAAGCCATTTCATTTTTTGTCACCGGAAGAAGAATATACTTTGAAGATTCTTTGGAGGAGTAATTTTTTTATGGAAAAAATTTCCATGTACGGGAGAAAAACTTAAAACTTTTGGGAAGTTGACTAAGCTCCCATCAAATACTCATTTCCGTTTAGGACGGATTCCATCTTCATAGATTTTTCATTGTTGAGATGAATTGCATAGAATTATTACATTTAGTGGTGATTTGACACGTATGAGCTTGACATATCAAATGGATTTTCATGAGAATAGCTGTCAAGAATTAACACACATGCTGTTAAGTATGAATGAGATTTTTCTTGTCATTTCTCGAGAAGAAGAAATTTGAACAATGAAATTATTTTAGCATTACCCGCAGTTACATATGAGCTGACAGTTGAATGAGAGGTTTGAAAAAAATGTGCTATCCACTGAATAGGAAATGAATGGGTAAAAGGTTTTTTCCCCTGTAACATTAATGAGTTGGAGCATTAATAGCGAAAGCTTGAGAGACTTTGACAAAGAAAGTTACAAAAATTCCTTTTATGCTAAACTCAAGGCTAATTTACTGTAAACGGTCAGTGATGAAATGAAAAGTTATGGCTAATTAAAGGGAATATGAAATAAAATTTAAATTGTTATTTTTTTATGCGTTACAGGATTTTCGGATTCCAGTCCCGCTCGTGTTATGCAGTTTGGGAAGATTACAAGAAAAGTGAAGAAATATTGAAAGATCCAACATTTCCAAAATGACTGACTCCTTAGAGAGAATGTTGCTAGGGAACAGCTCGGCGACAACAATAGGTGGAGTCGACGGTTTTATGTTTACGAGTAGTGGGACGGACCTGGGTATTCTAAATGGTTCGTTGATTGTGAATGGGAGTGGAATCTGTGCTAATGTAAGCTCGGGTGATATTGCCAATTGCACCCCATCAATTTTATTTGTCTCACATCCAAATCAAAATAGACTATACGAATTTATTGTGAATGGATTTGGAATTACGATTGTCGCTATATTGGGAATCTTCGGGAACATTCTGAGTGCTGTGGTCCTTTCCAGACCTCAGATGAGGTCATCCGTCACTTGTCTCCTCCTTGGACTGGCATTTTGTGACTCTCTACTTGTTTTTACCTCGGCTCTTATTTTCGGTTTATTTTCCTTATCCGACTTTATGGGCAATTTAACCATGTATAGACTGGTCTATCATCCTCTCCTCGTCCCCTATTTGTACCCCATAAGTATTTCCGGTAAGTTTTTTTCATGTCGATTTTTTATCAAACTTTCTTCCTATTGAAACTGTATGTATATTTTTCTAACGCTTTTAAACATATGTAAATAGTGTACTAATTGAACCTATAATGTATACCTCAAATCTCCTTCAAATATGTAAGTAGCTAATTCTCCAAGCACACAACATAGGTCTGTATCTACGGATTGTATGTACTCAGTGTGTTTGGATACGTCCTCTTAGGATCCACTAAAATTTTACTACAGTCATGAAACAAGCCAAGTTTTACACGTGTACAAATGTGAAAAGTTTGCTGAGAAAAGATGTTCCTTCCATTTCCCTTATCTCTCATTGAACACTTGCCCACTAAATTTTTTGATGGTCCTATCTGCATTATAGCCTTTATTGAAACTTCATTTTACCCTTCATTTACAAATAGTAGTAAGCCCGGGCAGTTACGTATTTGAAAGATGTGATTTTTGGCTAGTCCAACTTCCCCTTGATTATCGAATATTATCCTCTTTAGAGCCTCTTCTTGCTCGGCTCTTCATTATAGCACTGCCAATGTCCTTCGGGTCGTAATAAAACAGATGTGAGGTGCATGAAAAAAGATAGGCGGGTGCGAACTTTAGGGGCAACCTCTGAAATATTGAGGAGCTTACGGAAGCTCCATTATAATAGTAATGGTACTTAAATGCAGCTGTTGAGGATACTTCCTTGTAGGGAAGTTTTACTTAAATTTCTATCATTTTTCATGGAAAATATTATTTTTTTACCCTTGACATGAGGGAAGGACATTTTTTGCTAGAAGATTACCAAGCCAGTGCAATCCTGCAGGCAAGGAAATGAGAGCGATTTGGCGTTAATGCTGCATCACATTTTTGCACATCCCGACCTTCACTACTTCTATCTATATGTAGCTGATTGTAGTTAAGATGTAAAATTACTTAAACAGAGGATTTCGGTGACATTTTAAACTTCAAGCTGGAGCTGCCTCCTTGAGATATTTAATAACGTGAATATTCTTGCTGGGGGAATTTGGTGCCACAGCCTTTCGTTTTCATTAAATTTGACCATGAAAAACTTCTTATTTCCATATGTTCTGTTCTATTCCAAAAGTAATGGGATTGTTGGAACTATTTCATTGTAATAATTTTCCCTACTGCCAATTTATGTGGTAGAAGAATGGATGCATAGTTATAGTTGGTAGAGAATGGAGAGGTGAGAAAGCATGAAAAGGAGGAATTTTTTTCAAGGAAGCGGGATATTCATCATCCTTTCCACACCACAAAATTTCTTCATTTAGTCGCCTTTAATTCAATAGCCGCACAATTTTTGATTTATGGTCCATTTTCTGTGGCACATTCCTCTTTGCACGTACAGTGTTCCCAAAACTTGTTCCGTCATATCATTTTATTTAGTATCACATAATAAAATTCCATTAGAATTCCATCTCCTGGTATGATCAGGGAGGAGGAATGGTATGTTGAGTAGAGGTGTATAGCTATACAGCTTTTCTATTTACAAGGAAAGCCCATATTTTGTCCTCAAATGACATTCCATTTTGATTTGATATTCAGGACGAGTATCTCCAACCTAGGACAACCTGCATACATTTAATGCAATTTTTCCTTCTTGAAAACTTGGCTAAATGAAAAGTTGTGTGTGAGAGGGAAGCGTTGAGGTAGAACTATAAAAGAGCCGTTATTTATTTCCTGTTAGGCAGAAAAACTCAATTTAACATCTCTTTTGAGAACCCACTTATATATTTTTCTATAAAAAGGAAATGGCTTTTGAGAGGGAACATTAGTTGGGAAGATGAGCGGAAAATAAACTGCATTACTCATTCCCAGCCTCTGTTACATGTTACGTACGAACTTCTTTGTATTATGTAATTATTTCCCATGTGCGAAACAGTACACATCTTTAACAACAAAAAATAAAGAAACCAAGATGAGAAAAATATTTCCCTATCCTCGACACCTCCTTCATTACTTTTTCAATTTGACGCTTCTAAATATATATAGTGCCATTCAAAAGGGAACCGGATCCCTCTTGAAAAGTTTATATGACGGAATCACTTCAAATTGTCTATTTTAATTAGGTTGGTTCATTAAAAAGTGGACATGCTGTTTTGATTAAAAGATAAATATCCTATTCATTTATCCAAACACCATGACTGTGAGCGAACAAATAGCACCGCTGGTGCTGCATCAGTGTGATGTTGACCTTTCATTAGAGAACTAATGAAAAGACCATTGAATGAATGTTGAAAAGGGAGGGACATAATTTCGTAGAACTGGAGTTCCAATGAAATGAACTAACAAAACCGTGACACTTTGAAGGAATTAAATTCCACATGTTTGAATTTTTCATTATTTACTCAGTGTGTAGAATCTCGGAGTGGAATTAATATCTACAACTGAGAGATTTATTGGATTCACTCTTCATGTGCTAAAATGATTTCACAGAAATATGGATTTTCAACACTTATATCCCCTTGTAATAAATTCCTATCACGATCCTTTCAGCACGTCCTAGTAATCCTTGGTTAAGGTTAAGGATTAATACTGTATATTTTTACATATGTTCTCTATAGCGATGTGTTTTTATTTTTTTTTAACAGCTCAAACTGCGTCAGTGTACCTGACCCTAGCAGTGACACTGGAGCGATATGTTGCAGTGTGTCATCCTCTAAGAGCAAGATCTCTGTGTACTTGGCGACGGGCTCGGTACTGCGTGATGACGGTGCTTCTCTTCGCCATCACCTACAATCTTCCTCGTTGGTGGGAAGTGAAAACGATTCAGGGCTTTAATGTAAATTATAATATGACCATGTTTGAGAACGCCATGTCAGCTATGAGAGCTGATCCCATGTACATCAAGATCTACATCAATTGGGCTTACCTCGTTGTCATGTACATGGTCCCTTTCACTGGACTCGTGGCTTTCAACCTTGCCATTTACAGACAGGTTAGTTTTACTATGCATCCTTCTCTTTTATAACATTTATTTTGTTTGCATTTCTAATCTAACAACATTTGCTATAGACAAATATTTTCTTCTTTGACTATTTTGACACAATATGTGCATACAATGTATTTCTGTTTCCTAATGTCAATGGATAGGTAGTAGAAGAGAGTAGGAAATTAGGATGAAAAATATTTTTGAGGAAGTGTCTACCTATTCCTGTTGACATTGTATGCTATTTTCTATTTACTTTATATTTTTTGTGAAGTGGTGGTAACTATAAATGCAGATGCAATGAGAGTAAAATGTAAACATGAAATGGTATTTTGGTTAAAATACAAACCTTTTCTACTTTGAAGGTTATTGCCAGAAATTTAAGTAGGAAAGTAGGAGTTTTTCTTGAGAAAGCGTGTGCATGTCCTGGAAATAGATAAAAACACCGTTGGTGATCACGTTCAGAGAAATGTCATTACCGGTGTAAAAATTTGGGAACCATTTCTATGGGAGTGTGAATTTTAGGTATAAGATAATGGTAAGATACATATATAAGAATATGACGGAAGAGGAGCTCAACTGCGGGAGCACATTTTAATTAATGACTCATAAATCCGAGCTTAGTGTAATAGGCGGGGAGATCCACAAGGAATAAACATGAAGGTGCTTGTAAAAGCTTATTCATCAGTTTTTAGTGTGAGAGAAGTGAGAACTGGTTGAGGATTCATAGGAATAAATTCGGCTGGCATAAGTATGTACGTGATGTAATAAGCTTTAGAGAGAGAGGACATGGGCAGAGACTAAAGAACTTTTAACGATATTGGCAAAAACCTCGGAGAGAAAAGGAGTACATAAATGTTTGCGTAGAATTCATGGTAAAATTTCCCAGATGTAAGTTTTATCGTATTTTTATAGACCATTAATCTTATTGTATCGTTTGATGCACACATTTACAACGTAAAGTCCAAACCTCATTGGCATTGCCTTTAGTATAGGGCTGAATTTTTCATGTGGTGTTAAAAATACACAGTTATATGCGTGTACGAGCCCTCTAGAATTTTAGCGGCGTGTGAGGGTGAGAACTGAAAGGGAGAGTAAATACCAAGGAACATATACATACAACTTTTTACGCTCGTCCTTAACAATACAAAATTGTACGTACTTCTGTGTATATTGTGTCTACTTGTGTGTGTTTATGTAAGTACACATTCAATATTTTGGATTCTTATTTTTTTCGGGAGAAGAAAGCAAAGAAGCCATTGAATTCTAGTTTTTAGAAGAGGCAAAGTAAACTCGACTTATTTCATGTTTTAATAATGGAATTTTTTTTTGAACCAAGGATTTTCAAAGGACCATAATTTCTCTTTGAAATCTTTGCTTTCACCAAAATACTTTCACAACTTTCTCCTCTTGCAAATTTTCCCCCCAATATTCCCAAACCTTTTGAGTCCAAGCCTCTCTCGAAAATTATTATCTATTTACAACATATACAAAATCCCACTTCACAATTTCATGTGTTGAAGCCTATACTTGAGGGGAAGTTGAAAGATTCACTGATTTTTAGAATGAGTTACATTACATTATTACATTAGTGAAGGTTGCATCCACGATGTGCTTTGGTTCAAGTGTTAAATATCACCACATTTCAACGTTATATCTCCTCTTAATTTGCATTTGAGGCATTACATTGGCCAACCACATGTATGCACGTGGGTGGAAACAACAATAGTATATCCCTAGAGGATGAGAGATAATATTGATTCACGTGCTGTCTATGAGTCCTGAATTGAGTGTAGGTTGAATTTTCAAGGAATTTCTCAAGACTTTTTTTCCGTGTCTCGTTAGCTGTAGAATGTCAATGCTTTTTTGTGAACCTCTTACAATAGCATGATAAACCTCCTGTGAATACACATATAAACACTCAGAATGCATATGTACCTATGTGAAAAAAATATAAAAGGTTCTTGAGTCATATGAAAGGTTTCACATTTTTCACGCTCCTTTAGCAGCTACGTATTGAAAATTCTAGGAATTTTTACAAGGCAGACACGAACCTCAGTGCAATATTGAGATAAACCTCGTTGACGTGAAGTCTCTATTCATTATTTGTGAATCTATAAACATGAATAACCTTGAGATTCTTATGCGTTGGTCGTTGGAAATTCAATTGGATTTTCCTAAATGCTTTGTCAGCCAAACAAACCCACACTTTTCTACGGTTAAACTAAATCGTTATAATTAAACGCTTTCTGGATGAAAGTCACCACGCAATCTTGTATTGTTCCTATATCAATACAACTTTCCCCTATATAAGCTTGTTGTTGTTGTTACTCATGAATAATTTAAAATTATATATCCTTTTCTCGGATTTTGTTTTCTAATATAATTTCTACTGCACAAATTGCTCCCACTTTTCCTTATGTAATACATTTCCAATAACTGATATCAAGTAAGTAAGCTCTGGCCAAATTATTGTTTGCACAAGTTAAAGATTTATGAGTCGATCCTTTTGAAATAAGAATGGCAAATAGAATGATTGCTCCATGCCTGCGCTTAGAACGGAACTATCAAAGTATTTTATCAATTGAGAAATTCTTTGAACTTTTCAAGGCTAGTAAATTGGAAAGTTGTGAAAAGGTTTGGCGAATCTTCCCTTCCAACATTTTTCGTAACATTGCATGTACATATGTAACGTTTTGTATGAAAAGAAGGAAAGAGAAGTTGGGAGATGAAATTCCTTGTGGAATGTTCTTGAGTAAAATAATTTCTGTCCAGAGGAAGTATGATTAGGTTTGAAACCATAAAGTGGTGGGGGATGTAGTTAAAAAGAACATCCGGGTGGTCATAAAATTAATTAACACAATATAATTAAAAGATATGTGGAGGATCATAAAAGCTAAATTGCTCTTGGTGTTAAATGAATAGGTGTAAGATTCTAAGTCTTCTTCTTATTCCTTCGTCCCCCGCTTCATCTCTACAGATATTTCCATGAGACTATAGGGAATTATTGGATTCTTACACACACATATGACATACTTTCTCCCTTGCTCCATTACACACAGCTGGATGGGTATGGTTTGAAAAAGTATAGGGAAAAGAAAAATCATTGCTCTTTCAACAAGTTAATGTCCCCTTGTTGAGGATATGAGGCTAACTTTAGTAGAAATGTCTCCTGTGGATCTGTGCTCCGCAGGCGAGGAAAATCGTCCTCTCCCTTTCTGACCTTGTCACATTCATTGAAGCTTTTTCTCTTCTTGGAGACTTATTTGAATTGCTATGGGTGGTGAGGCTTGAATGAAGCCATTTGATAAATGATAGAGTACTAATATGGAGAAGGCTAAAAGGTGAAGATACTTTTATTGTATAGAATTTGCCTGGTATATTTATAGGGCTTTAAGTAATCAGAGAGATTTTGTACTGCTGAGAAGGACTTCAAAAGCGTGCGTCATTGGTATACAAGAAAAAGGAGGGCAAGGGAGAGAGAGAGATCTCTCTGGGAAATTACAAGCTATTTCTATGTATTGTAAGAAGTTTGATGGACTTTTTGGAGAGAGGAGAGTTTCAAGTGTATTACACAATACTTTTTTCATGTGTGTGTGTGTATGTTTTTTTTATCAGGTTCGGAAAGCTAATCGAGAGCGTCAAGTATTGTCGAAACTTCAACGTCGGGAGATGGGCTTGGCAACCATGTTACTTTGTGTAGTGGTCGTTTTCCTAATGTGCAACGTCTTACCACTGGTCAACAATATTCTTGAGAGTTTCTACAACATGTCCTCAGACCATTTAGTTCAGACATCAAATTTCCTCGTCGTCTTCAATTCTTCGGTCAACTTTGTGATTTACTGCACTTGTGGTGAGAGATTTCGTCGTCTTCTCCTACGACTCTGTCGAGACTTTCTTTGGTGCCGTCTTGGTCTTCGGGGCTCGAGAAGAAATAGTCTGTACAGGAAATCTCATTTGTACCGAGGTCAGCATGGTGCGTGCTATCTATATTTACTAACATCTTCCTACTTATATTCTCTTTCTTCTTTGAACATGTCTCTTCCTTATTTCATATTTTATTGCTTTTCAAAATATGTGTGTAACTTTTATATATGTTATTGCCCTCACATTTTACTATCTACTCGTGCCTTTTAATGGGTTTCTATATTTAATGGTTTTTTCTCTTTGAGTAGTAGCTCAATTAATAGCTGCTATAATATCCAGGTACTCGATATATAAGGCATTTAATTATTGTACATATTAACAAGTTCTAATAAAATTAACTCTAGAACTATACAAGCTCTATTTAAATCAAGTATAGGTCAATAGGCAGTTCTACACAACCTTTTTAACCTTATAAAACTTATAGCACTTATGGAAGCTCGTGTCGTTTGTGGGCTTTAAAATACTTTCTCCTTGTGATTTCTCCTG
>JAQFXU010004445.1:0-13523 GCA_034693705.1 Spatulosminthurus flaviceps | reverse complement strand
AAATTTATTTTTGAGGATCAATTCAACGGGAGAACCTGTTAAATTTTAACAGGTTTCCCTAAGTGAACCTCTTCTTCGGGGACCCACGTCCAACACTCAAGATTTATTTTTTACAGTGTACTCATATATTTATACATTTAAAAAAATTCGTTGTTAATTAGTAACATGCATTAAACGTTTTCCCTGCGATGATAATGCAAGCTAAAATAAATGCATTACAGACAAAAAGTTTTTCAACCACAATGTTCGTCTGTTATTTCCGCAAAAGGGTCTATCCCTTATGCATCCTTTTTGTCTAATTTTATCAATTTAACCGGAATAAAAGGGATTTTAATGGTGAGAAAAATGCACTATGTTATGTTATGTACTTATTTACCAGCAAATAGTAAAAAAATATCAATATTAGCTCATTCATAAAAACATTCGGCGCTTAAACGTAAAGGAAGCACAGGATCTCTCCTAGATCCTTAACAGCCATCTATGATAGAGAAGTTGGGTGTATACGGAGAGACACTTGATGGCTTCTTACTTTCAATTTGGCAGTTAAAAAGATGTGCTATGCTATGCATGGAGAGGACCTGTATATAGCCTTCAAGTTGAATCGTTGAATGTCTGCTATCGCCTGCTCCGCAACTATCGAAATGTATAACTTTGTGTGCGAGCGAACGCGAGCATTGCGAAGAGTGCATAGATGTGTGTGTCCTCTCTCGTCGCTTTTGCTGTGCTATGTGAGCAGTGAGCACTGCACTATGATACACTGGAAGGAAAGCAAGCTTTGCCAGTTTAATAGTAGTATGCGACTCTCCTTTATATCAATGCGGATATATGTGCGAAGCCAGCAACTTTTAATAAACAATTCGCTCCTCTTTTCCATGTATACACAGTGTTTTACCTTCCCCTCGCTTTCATCTCTGTCTCTTTACTATTACTACTTTTGCTTTTACTATCAGATCAAAAATTGCTAACACTTTTTGAAATTTCCAACCATTATATTAACGGAATAGAGGATGCTACCTGGATAAAAGTGTTTTCAAAAGGGACGGAGAAGAGCCTTCTTTGCCATCCGGAGAGGTAAAAATTTAGGAAGTATTTTTTGGGGGGTATTTTTATAAAGTACTTAAAAACAAGGAGACTGAATGTATGTAGTGTGAATGGAGAGAGTGTAAAGTAAGTATATATGTGCGTGCGTATGCATTTCCTTGACATAAACGTGCTCTCTTCAGCATTGGTAGTTGTTATAAATATAGAGTGCTTTCAGTAAGGTGAGTTCGTTGAGGGCGCGATTCTGAGGCTCCTCTTCTCGTCTGGCATTGTGTGCTTTTATTCATAATATTAAAAGAACATTTTCAAATGTGAATATTAAACGAGATATCCGAAAGCTGGGAGAGAAATTTCACCAATTATGGTCTTGTGATTGTATTATTATAGGTAGGTGAGAATTCCAGGTCGGGTATCCTTGAGTATAGTAACTAATTATTATTATTGTAGAGGAGTAATTCGGGTGCGTATCCTTGAAAACAGTTTATTTTGTTTGAATTAAAATTGCGGATTGAGGCATGCTGGAAAAGAGAGGGTGCGTTGTAATGCGTCAGGGTGGAAAAAAAATTCTTGGAAGTGTCATTGACTTGGGGATTTGTGTATCTATATGCATAATTAATTGGGATTTTATAATTAGAAAGTATGGGTGAATTCGCGAGGTCCATTGGAGTTGATGATGTGTGCGTTGTTGGGTTTGAAGCTATATAGGAGGGTGAAGGAGGTTGGGAATGGCGTTACTAGCTAACTGTGTAGTGAGGAATTTTTAAAAGGTAGCGTGTAACTACTTTTTGGATGTTTTGTAAAGAAATGTGCTGTATAAGGTTGGCCAGGATATATTGGGTGATGATTTGTGGGTTTTGCAGAGTATTATATAAAAAGGGAGCGGAATTCGGTTGGATGTGGATGGTGTCGCTGTTTGAAAATTGATTGGTGAGAGATGTTATTGATAGTTTTCTTTTGTGGAGGTTCGAGAAGATAAACTGAAATGGAGGAGGGGCCCCCGAATAGTAATGTGAGTGTGGAAGCGGTTCCTGTGCTGCATTCTATAATGCAAAGGGTTCAAGAACTGGACACGGAAGACCTACCTTCAACTGTTGATATGGATGCTTTGAAGGTAATAAAAATGGCTTGGATTTAAGATGATGTGAGTGAGACTTAGTTTTTTGGTCATTATGACTGTCATGTGTGCTTGATATTCTGCAGCAAGAACCAGTTCTGTCAGCAGCTCTAGAAACGCCTTTATTAGCGTGGAGGAGTACGGCTGGGCCAAAAATGAAAATGCGGCCTACTGAGGTCATTATCAAGAAAGAGCAAGTAACAAATGGCAATGAAGGGACCGGTCGTTCCGAAGATTCTCATGCAACGGATGCTACCAGCTCAGAATCTGAGGTGAGTTGAAGTTCTAGAAATAGCTGGCAGGATGTTTTGAATTGCATGTACGATTTGATATTATTTTGGATTACATAAGGGCTACATGGTGTTGTTGGTTTGTGTTTAGGCCACGGATGATTCAGATAGTGAAAGTGAGAGCTCATCATCTAATTCCGGGTCGAGCTCCGGCTCTGGAACAGGTTCTTCCACGTCTGAATCAGAATCTGACACTCACAGTAACCGGTCCTCATCTTCTCATTCTGTGACCCAAACACAGCAATGTTTAAGTATTAAATCGCAGAAACGATTGCATAAGTCGAAGAAGTCAAGAAGCTCAAGTACAAGCAGTCGCAGCCGTCATCGGGACAAACATACGTTTTCGGTGACACCTTTGAACTACGAACCCGGTAGCCTCAAGTTGAAAATTGCAGCTTTGAAGATCCCTCGACGAGAAGATCAAGTGAGGAATATGGGGATCCCGGCAACAGCGAATTCGACTGTGAATACAACTTCGGGAGCATCTACCGCGTCTCATATGCAGGCGAATGACAAGAGAAAATCCTCGCGAGTTGCCTCTGCTTCAACTGAAAATTGTGATGTTAAAGCTTCTGCAGTATGTGGTGATTCGGAAAGTACAAATACTAAATTGCCTAAAATCCCGTCCAGGAAGCAAACTGAGGAACGAAAATTGCTTGACTCTACAGCATCCCGTAGTAGTCAATTACGGCGGAGCGCCAGGACAAGGGCAAAATCCATCAGTGAGGCACCAGCTTCCAATAACGCGAAAGTATCTGCTAAAGATTCTTTGAGTGTTAAACCTCACCACAGTGGTACGCAACCAACCCCACAGAACCAAAACGGTACTCTGCTGAAGTCGGATCTAATTGTTCCTGGAGGGCTGACACCAAAAAATTCCTCGAGAAACAGCAACTCTAATGTGGTAGATAAAAAAACTAATCTCAGCAACAGCAATCTCAGCGTACCTGTTGGACCCGGGGATGTTCTCCGATCGAAAAAGAATGACCCTACGAGTCCAACTGTGCCAAACGGAGTAGTGGCTAACCTTACCAAAAATTCGAGGAAGGTGCACACATCTCCCGCTGCCTTGAGCACTCTAAGCTTATCCAGCTCTGCTGTGGCTGATTCGGTGCTCATGCTTGCCAAAAATACAGACTTAACCATTTTCCCTGTCAGTTCCCCAGTCAGACGCCCAGTCACCCCGAAATCTGTAAGCACCATGAGTAACAAGCATGACCTAACCATCACTGCAGCTACAGCTCCTGCAGTCTCTTCTACGCCGGTTCTTCCACCATCGTCAGTTCGGTCCTCCCGCCGAATCTCAGCACAAAGACGGTCGATGGACACTAAATCGGACGACAATGAGTCCTGGGATAGCGAGGAAGCGTCAGGAGCGGTGCAGACAGCTATTCAAACTATGGACCGAACAGTGGAATCGGAAAATAGCACTGATGTGACACAAAATCGGATCATAAAGGCATCACAATCGTTACCAACCACACCCGTTAATTCTAAGAAATCGAACCCGTACAAATCTCCATTGCTTGAAAAATTCGCCGAAGCTTTACAGACATCAAAGGGGCAACTTCCGCCTAAGGTAGGCGATGTGTCCATCGAACCCATCATTCCATTGGCCAGGTACGCGTCATACCCTCAACTAGAGAATGGTACCAAAGCCAGTAAAATATCCACGGGTGGGGAATTTGTCAGTGAGATTCACAGTCTGGGTAACATAGACAGGTCGAAGCGATCCGATAGCAACAAGTTGCAAACCAGTGGGACTACCATTTCTGTAATCAAGAATGAAGATGGTAACTCAAAGATTATAAGCCCTGAAATTAAACTAAGTAAAAATAGCCTGAAGAAATTCAACGGCTCTTTGGATCTGGAAGAGGAGCATCAAATATCTCAGCCTGATAAGAAGAAGAAGCCTAAGCCTAATAAATTATCCATATTTGCTCCGCAGCTGAACTCACAACGGGCCAAGCTACTTCGAAGTAATGGCAGCATTACCAATGCCGAGTCCCCTTTAGCCAGTAGTCCTCTACCAGTTGAACTCAAGTTTCCCGTTAGCAGCACACCAGCTCAATCTAGTTCTCTTGTTGCTCGACCATCTGAGTATAAGTTGAAGAAAACCAAAGCAATGCCACCGGAGAAGGAAGTAGTTGATCACCCGAAGAGATATTCAGAAATATCTCCATCGAAATCTGCTAGGTCTAAAAAACCAGATGTACTCAGAGAATTTCCACTAGCCGACTTACCTGCTGGCGTCACAACCAATGGAATCCTCTCTCCGCTTCCTTTCTCGACCACTCCTTCTCCGGTGCGAACCAAGGCGGCTAAGAAGTACATTCCAGAGACTGATTCCAGACTAGTCATACCCCAGGTCAGTCACGGAGTTAGCAAGCATGGTCGGAAAAAGAAATCCAAGAAATCCAACAAGGCAAACGGTAAAACTAAAAAGCTCAGTGCTAAGAATTTAAAGGCTATGGAAGAGCTGTCTGACTTGGTTCGCTTGGAGTTTTATCTCGACCAGAAAACTAGTGGTGTGAAATCCCCAAGTCGACGAAAAAAGACTGAAAATGAAAAAAAACACCAAGAAATTCCGAATGAAGCTTTGCCGTCGTCATTTACGTTTAAGAAGATCAAGTATCAAGTAAAACCCACGCCGCTGATTCCGTTCGATGAAATTCCTCCTCCTCCACAAGATGTAATGCTCAGTCATCGAGCCAAAAGCTCCAGTAGGCCTGAAACAAATCGTGCTTGGACGCCAACTAAAAAGAAAAAATCCGGGTCTAAAGAAGGTGATGTTCAAGACTCGGGTAGTGACATTTCGATATCTTCTGAAAGTTGTGGGTCTGATTTGCAAAGACTACCACTGAAGAAGCGCCATCACCATAACAGTGCATCTACACCTGAAAACAGTATCAAGCCTTCCATCCTAAGAAGTAAATCCAGCACTCCTAAATTTGCTGCTCCAGACAAACTGACTCCCGTAGTGTTGTCTAAAGTTGTTCAGGGATCTTCTCACTTTTCAAAGATCGGAATTGATTCCTCCAAAAATTGTCTCTTTCTTCAACCCCCTGTCAAAACTGATAAGGCAGGCTTACTGCCTTTATCGGATAATGTAGTTTCTCAGGAAGCGTCACAGAAACGACGGTCAGGTCGCGCACGTAAATCTGCCACTCCAGTTGTTGAGGCCACACCATCTCATTCCTGCGGCAATCGCTCGTCTGAAACATCTAGAGCCAACCATCCTGAAGCGTCAACTAAGGCGAACAAGAAGGAGATTGTAAACAGTGTGCTAGTTGTCAAGGAAGTCATTTCTTCTCCGGCTACTTTCATGCAGCAAAATAACCGAAAGCGAGGAGCCACGGTCTCTGAATCTCAGCAGTCTCCAAGAAAGGTCCCCAAATCCGAGATAAAAATCGAGCCGCTGGAAGTTTTAGAAATCATCGATCTTGTAAAGGAGGATACGGATGGAGACTCTTCACCTCTATCAGCCAATGAAACCCTGACAGTGTCCGTATCATCCACACCAGTGCATAATATTAATGTGGCCAAAACACCCGATGCTTCCCCAACGCCGCATAAGAAAAGACGAAAAGTTAACCGAACGGGCTTCCCAGCTGTCAAGAAGAAGAAGAAAGCTCCAGGGTCAGCCAAATTAATTGACGGTATCCTTACCCCGCAGAGTAGTGGAGTGGAGGAGTCCGGGAATGAATCTGCTGTCACTATTGATGAAACGACTGACACAACTATTGTACTAGAAGTAAACATGGATGTAGTAGGTGGAGAGTCCTTACCTCTGCTGGATACAACCATCGCCACTCCTACAATGGATATCACTGGCATGGGTATGGATGACGACGGAAATGAGGGCAAGGAGATGTTCTCAGCCTCTTTAAGTGAGAGAGTAAAAATTCGGAAGCGCA
Organism: Spatulosminthurus flaviceps; assembly: GCA_034693705.1. Taxonomy (NCBI): domain Eukaryota; kingdom Metazoa; phylum Arthropoda; class Collembola; order Symphypleona; family Sminthuridae; genus Spatulosminthurus; species Spatulosminthurus flaviceps. The sequence continues at coordinate 7,161 of JAQFXU010004445.1, read as the reverse complement.
GATCAATTGACGATGGTTACCAAACTATGGTGGAAAAGGTACCATTTCATGGCATTGTAATTTCATGCAACGGGTACAAATATTTCGAATTGGTTTGTTTTGATGTACTTATTAATTTGGGTCTCAATCATGTAGGGTGAAATTTTAATTCCGGGTCTTTGTGCTTCACTTGTCAACGTGGATGACGCCCCTCTAATCCTTCCGCAAAAGCGCAACTATCTTACAACTGGAATGCTGTCTAATATGCTAAAGCGTAGTTCTGCGGACCAAGTAGTCCCACCCTCTAAGCCATCACTTGACTCCCCCCCTAAAGGGAAAAAGGGGAAAGCCGTCAGACTAAGAGATCCTGTTGATGTCAGCCACCTCTTGCCACCACCCGCTTATTGTGATGGATTCCTGCGGACTTCGCAGAAGGAATTCATTCTCCCTTACGACATCTGGTGCCACGGTGTTATCAATACAAGAAATTTATTCGAGCGTTGGAAAGAAGATAAGGCAGCAGAAATGGCCGAAGCAGCAGCAGCAGCCAAAAAATTAAAAAGTCGCAGGAAAGCTGAGGTTGCACACAAGACGAAGAAAATCGTAATGCCAGAAAATATGCCGCCATCCTGGAAGTTTAAAAAAATCCGATCCAGTAAGTGACAATATTTGGTCAGGTTTGAACTTCATTATTCGAACGCAAAGAGTCTGTATAGGGCTTGATGAAATTGTGCTAAACTAACATACGAAATATATTGTTCTGACAGATGTGTACTACGGAAATAAACCTCCTTACGACATGGATAACGAGCAAATGTGTTCATGTCCTGACGGCCTTAGTAAATGCTCTGGTGATGATTGTCTTAACAGACTAGTTTTCACAGAGTGCCCTCCAGGCTGTGGGGACAGCTGTAAAAACCGTAGGATTCAGAAGCATCTAAATGTAAATTCATCTGTGAAACGTTTCATGACGCCCAATAAAGGCTTCGGCGTGAAGGCAATCGAAGAAATTAAAAAGGGGGAATTTATTTTGGAGTATGTGGGTGAAGTTGTCCCGGATGCACTTTTTAAGGAGAGAATGCATACGATTTATGCTGAGGATACGCATCATTATTGTTTGCAGCTGGATGGAGGAATGGTAATAGATGGTCATCGTGTTGGCGGAGAATGTAAGTTTGTCTCTTATCTGTAACATATGTTAATTTAACGCTTGTAATTATTGCTTACCTGTAGTTACTAAGTAACAACTGTTTCTCTGTTACAAATATAATGATGTAAATTCTGGTCAGAGTGATGAATCCTTTGATTATAACTAATTTTTTCTTACTGAATCGGTAAAATGTGAAGAGACCTTCTCGCATATTTATAGTTTGTAATGTAAATGCCGGTAGTGCAAAATAATGCTTATTTACAGGTCGGTTTGTGAATCATTCGTGTGAGCCGAACTGCGAAATGCAAAAATGGTCTGTGAATGGGCTCTCTAGAATGGCTTTGTTTGCTCTCCGAGATATTAAACCCGAAGAAGAATTGTCGTATGACTACAATTTCTCACTGTACAATCCGTCGGAAGGCCAGGTTAGCATTCTATATTATTAGGCTCTGTTCTTAAGAAACAATGAAAATGTGTCATTTTTCAAATTTTTACAACTAATTATTTTTTGCAGCCATGTTATTGCGGAAGCGAACATTGCCGCGGAGTAATTGGAGGCCGATCAAAGGGCAAGGTCGATGTAAATGGATCTTCGAAAAGAAAGGCTGTGAATACTAAGCTGTCTGGTGCTATCGACATGCATGCTGGAGCTCAGGACCCCGCAATTTTGGAAAAAATGAAACCTCTATCGAAAAGAGATAGGGTGTACATCCAGAATCACAATATCTTCCTTTTTAAGAACTATGAAAAGATTCGATTGAAGAGATCTGCTAACTCCGAAGACAAAGTTGGCGATAAGTTGGAGAAAATAATGACTCCGTGGGTGTCACGATTTAAAGTGGGATCCAATAAGAATAAACCATTATTATTGAATGATGATGACCCTAAACTGGCGGAGATGGCTAAATTGGCACAAATATTCCATGAACTCTTGCTGTCTGTCACCTCAACTAAAGGTTTACAAGTTTACTTATATACCATAGAGCATAACAAATTTTTGCCCTTTTGAATTTCAAACATTTTGAAGTGTTATTTTTCATTTCAGAAGGAAACCATTCTCTATGTGAACCATTCATGCAACTTCCCCCACGACGGAAATTCCCTCTCATATATTCCCATTGGCCAGGAGGACAACAGCCTTTAGATCTTACCTTAATTAGCAAGAAGATTATTCGGGGCGAATATGCAAGTATTTCATCTCTGGAGGCGGATATAGGTTCTGTTCTTCGGAATTTTACTTTAGCTTTTGAAAAGGATAAACCAGGTGTTAACGAAACCGTGGAAAAGATAAAAGAAGCTTACACAAAGGCTAAAATAAAGGCCGTTTCTCAGTTGGAACCCTTCATCGTGAATGGAACTCAGCCGTTTAAAGACATAGAGTATCCTGCTGAGGAAGTAATTCGATGCATCTGCGGAACATACTCCGAGGAAGGTTTTATGATTCAATGTGACAAATGTGGTTGTTGGCAACATGGTGATTGTGTGGGGATAAGTCCAAATGACGCATCTGAAACCTATACTACATCTTCTGGGGATAAACGAAAGACGGCTAAAGGGAAACGAGGAAATTCCCGAAAGCGCAGTGAAAGTGCTTCACCACTGAAAGCTGCTGCCGGCGCATCATCTTCTGTAGCGATTTGTAACGGAATTGCTGCTGCAAATCCACGTAAAAGTAGTTCAGATAACAAACAGGAAGTAGAGTTAGGAGATGACCGTATAAGCATCAAGGAAGAACTTATGGTTGTAGATGTTCAGGAAGATAGCGAGCGGCTAGCTCAAACTACACATAGTAAAGACTCTCAAGGGCTAGATGAGAGTTTCAATATTAATGATATGGATACGCAGAGAATTGATTTTGAGGAGCCTATGGAAATTGTTCCCGGAAGCTCAGAAGGCGATGATGAAGTAAACCCGGTCTATGTTGGAAATTCTTTTGAGATTGTAAGCAACTCTAAAGGTCCAGGAAATAGCAGGATTAACCAATTTGATAGTGAAAGCAGCAGTGTCAAGAAGCCAACTGATGAATCAAAGTACTTCTGTGAGAAGTGCTCCCCTCGGACTATGGACCTTGAAGTTCCTAATTATTTTGCAGCTGATCAGGATAAGAAGCATTTCCTCACGTTTGTCCGAGACGATGGTTTTGTCGTCAGGAAGAATGATACTGTCTATGTGCTACGAGCTAAGGAGGAACATGAGGATGAGGATGCTTCCGAAAACAAGGAAAAGAGTAAACCAAAGCGTACTGAAGTAACTTACAAAACTGCAGGGCTACTTGTTCCTTCAAATTGTGACATATTTAGGATAGAAGATCTCTTCATTCATAATGGGTAAGACTTTTAATGAATTGGCCTCCCGCAAACATAAATAAAGTGAAGAGAATCTGTTTCAATTTCAATTTTGCACTAGTTAGTAAAATTTCTAATTTGGTAAGTGGTTGTATTTTTTTCACTTTTTAGGGCCAAAAAGGTTTTCGGTCACAACTTCTTGCGACCGTTTGAAACATTCCATGAACCGAACCGGAAGTTCTACCCGAACGAAATCCTGAAGTCTCCTCTGACTGAGGTTGTTGATTTGGACACAATTCATGGTCAATGTTGGGTTATGGACCCCGCAACGTTTTGTAAAGGACGTCCCATAGGTGCGTTAATTTTTATTCGTATCTTCATGTTCTTTGGCTGATGTGGTTCGTAACCATGAGTTTAAATGCAGGTCGTTAATTTTCTAATGGTGCATTGCTAGAAAAATTGTATTTGCTAATTTCAGGTGCCAAGGAGGAACATGTGTATATTTGCGAATTCCGCGTAGACAAGAAAGCTCGTAGTTTCTCAAAGATGGGGACTAAGTCGCAGTTGTTCTGTACAAAGCCATTCGCTTTTAAACATTTCGAAAACAAATTGGTCATTCAGCGTAATGTTTATGTAAGAATTTTTAAATGGTTTTTGTATTTTATTCGTGTTTGTATGTTGTCTTTCTTTAGTCTAAGCGTAATGCTAAATGATGAGAACCTAGGTCAGAGTTCTGATTATATTTGATGACAATTTATTTACATTCTGATTCGGCTTTGCATATCGACTGTGAGTGAGAAGGGTCGCTACTATAATGGACTAAAACGGTATTTATTCTGTTTTCTAATAGCCCCATGGACCCCCCAGTCCGGATTTCAAACTAAAGACTCTCGCAGCCTCGAGTGCAGCTCCAGTGGAGAAAGCAAAGACACGGAAAGCTGATGATAAAGCAAAGCCTAAACATGTAGTTAATTTGAAGGATACCGTTCGGTTTAAGAAGATGGTAACCAATATTCCAAACGTATTAGCTCGTCTTTTTCTCTTCACAAACTTTTCTGTATTTTAGATAACTTGTAATCTTCTGTTAATCGGAGCTGTTTAAGGTTTCTTATTCCTTATTAAATTAAATGGCAATAATTTTGGTTTTAAAATATTTTTATTTACGTTTTCTGGAGCAGAGAACTAAGTTGAATCGGATCGTGGACCTCCTACATGACAAAGTCCCTAACTTCAAAGACGGTTTGGACTACGAACCCGCTATTCTCCTACAAGATCGGAAGAAACCTAAATTATTCGCGTAAGCAAGGACAGGGAGAAGTTGATGGTGATAAAGAGGATTCAGAACTGATTGTTTCTATTTATGAGAAATGTTGAACGAGCTATAGATATAGAGATTTTCATTGTATTCCCGAGTGAGAAAATTTAGGGTTCCCAGTTTTTGTAGAAATTAAGATATATATGTAAGCCTGAAATCCTTCTCCCGTAAAAAGAGTGAGGGCTGCTAGAAATCTTCATCTTCGTTTTTTTTTAAATCCAACAAACAGACTGAGTTGCATTTTTGTTATTTAAGGAAGTCGTTTGTGTCTCTGTGGGTATATATTATTATTTGTGTGTAAAAATCTGGAGATCATACTGTGCATTTATTTGCTCTTATTTTTGGACTAAATGTGAAGATGTAGGAATATCGGTAGATTTTTGCTTTTATTTTGTTGACTCGTTATTCAAGAAAAAGGTCTGTTGACCACTACAAGACTCATATTTTCCTACATACCCTTCATGGTATATTTCAAATTTTTTGATGAGTTGGTAACTACAGATATAAGTTGACGATTTCCAAATATTTGCTTATTTTGTAGATTAAATCTCAACACTATAATTACTAATTTGAGTCAAATTATTTGACGTTTTTCCACATGTATTACGACCTTTTCGGCTTGTTTATTATAATGTTTTACAGTGCATCTATTGATATAAAAATCTGAAAATGTAAAGCAACGTTTTTTGCTGTTCCAACCAATGATATAATGTGTTATGGATTATTGAGACTGTCGGTTAGCAAAATCAAGTGAAGTTAGACATGCTGGCTGACACGTATTGGGATTTAACCAATTATTAATTATTATTAACTGTTTAAATTGCTGTATATCTTCAGTGTTAATTGGAACTTCCGCTGTTGATACTTCGTACCAAACTGCGATTGAAACTGAAATATTAGCAGGCACGTATAGCAAATTACTGGTGTGTCTGTGTGTACACTGCATAAGTGGTAATGACATTATCTAAGGATAATTATGATTCTTACTCCATTCAATAACTTTAAGTTTTCTAACAAACATTAATCATACTATTTATAGGTCGCAAAATAATTATTATTCACGAATAAAATAAAACGAATAAATAATGAAGTAAAACTCCCAACACTCATATCTTTACCGAAGTGGGTTCCTTCGTTGATTTCCAGTGCTCCAGTGCTATTGAAACATTTTCCTAAGAGTCTACTACAAGTACATATTATATTCATTGTAAAAAGTATGATACTTTTTAAACCTCTCACAGCGCTATTACCTCAGACACCGCATTACACTGTTGTCTGAGTAGGTCTGAAAAGCACGAGAATAGTAGATAGATGATAGAACGATTGTTCGTACGAATACGAATTTCAAATAATATATTATTATTCTTAACATGGTATTACTTAAGTAAGTACTGCATATTAAAAAATTGTTGTTATACAACATGTAAATAATTTGTTTTTACATGCTGTAAATTATTTTTCACATTGAAAAACTTTTACTAATAGGAAAATAAGGGGATCCCTTAGCCTATCCAATCCCAGTACCCAGCTCGTGACGTAAAGTTTTGAAGGGAGCATTGAAAATGATTCTTAATATGAATTTATTTATTACTAGAGAAATTTCGCATAGTATATATTTTTTTGTAAAAATATAATAATAATTAAATACATGCAAGAATTTCTTCATGTAAAAGATGAACAAACCCCACGGAATGAAATTCACTTGAGACACTTATTATTATAAATAAATTATGCCTGGCGTGGTTATTTAAACGAAAGCACGGAAGGTAGACCTATTATTAATAAAAGTAGGTATAAACTTGTAAAATGAAGAAGGCCGTTACGTATTATAATATAATTTCGAATTTGTTGGACGATTTAAGCATAAACTTATTGCTACCACTACTATATTCAAGCCTTTAGCAAATGCAATATATGACTTCTGATGCCAGGGGAAAGCCGCTCCTAGATGTAGAAGTTGCTCCCATTAAAATTAAATTGTGAAAACGATTACTTACATACGTAAAAGATGCTTTCCTATGAAATAATACGATGTTAGTGGTTAAGGAATTTTATGACTGCAGGATTTAAGCAATAGAGTTAAGCATTTCTTGTTAAAAGGTTTTTTAATTACCTACGCTGTCTAATAATAAAATAAAACAGTAAAAGAACTCAAGTATTGTTTATGCAATTTTTTTGGTCACGTACTAGAAGACCTTAAAATGTAGTTGACTTTGAATTTTCTTCTATAGGCATGCTTATAGCTAACTAATAAGCAGACCTTCTTACTCCTCGTGTTTTGATACAAATATGATTTAATGTTAACGGATGCTCGAGTGCTAAAAATGTTATGTACAAGAAACATGAAGTAGTAGCTAGTAGCTGTAGTTAAATTAATAATCTTTTAAGCCTCGATTTGGATTAATTCCAAACAGATCAAATAAAAAGTCATG
>JAQFXU010004444.1:0-13525 GCA_034693705.1 Spatulosminthurus flaviceps | reverse complement strand
ACCAAATTGTTATTGTTATTGTTTTGTTTTCTTCTCCACGAATTGTTATTGTTTTGTTCTACGAAAATTAACAAAACAAAACTAAAAAACAAAAGTATTCTGATACAATATTACAGCACTACCTATAGGTATGTATACTAGTTCTTATTGTATTGGTATTCTTTGGGGCAAGCGGTTTCGCCATGCGAAAGTTAATTGGATTCCGTACCCTGCTTTACCTGGCCCAAAGCTGATGTTAACGTCACGGTCCCGTGTACCTATTACATAGTATTCCTAAAAACAATGGGTGCTTATATTCCCGAACAGGGCTTTATAAAGAACAAGTGTAATTACGCAGTACGTATCAGCCTTGGATTGTATCATTGCCGACTTACTGCTATGTACATTTAGTCGTTTTTTAAATCGAACAATGTGACTACCTCATTATGTGATGTGAGATATACCATACCACCTGTGTTTTACCCACACGTTAGAATTTACATGTGGCCAGATCAGCCAATAGCAGCAAGTAAATATAAAGGTGAGATGGTAGGTCAGAATGAACTGGCCACGTCGCTACAGAGAAACGATTATAGTTTTTCATCTTTATGGGAATATGGAGATACGTTCTGAATGTTTCTTTACTCCTTTAATCGCTTATCCAGCTGTACAAATCGTTGCAAAATTTTGTGTAAGCTAACGTTTGCATTATTTTCAAAACATATTGGTCCTCTTAGTTTTAGGTACTAAAAAAATACCTTGTGCTTTTATTTTGCGTACGGGACATGCAGGTTTTTCCCATTTAATTTACCGGAATGAATTCTTTCCAATGTTCCCAGCTAAATATTTAGAGTTCGGTCGGAGATCAGGGAGTACAAGAATGCCCCATAAGTGCATGATTTAAGGCAGTATTGGACCGATTTGTGCGGTCTCAGAAGCATTTAATTCTAAAAGGTTGTAACACTGGTAGTGTGGTATATAGTAGCAGACAAATCTATTCAAATACATACCTTCCCAGGTGAAATATAAACGAGGATCCGATTCGCGCAGAAAACCCTTTGAAGGGACCACGTGTTATTATAGTGTTCCACGTGCTTTATTTAATGTTAATTCGTGGTTCCATGATATGAGCACAAAAATGTGGGAAAATATTAAAACTATGCTATTTGTTTAATGAATTTGATATTTGATAAGTTTGAAATTACAATTCCAGTATAAGTCATTGTAAATCCAAATAATAAATGCTGAGAGAAGAAATCAAAAGTTGTCAGAGGGAGCGGAGCAACTCAGTGATTAATAATTTTTAGTATAATTTAAAGCAAGATTTCTTCTTCTGTGAATACAGAATGTGTTGTTAAAACTCGACTAGTTGGAACTTCTTTATATTTACTTCGTATATAGCTTAAGTGGTATTAAATAAATGACAATAATTACTATAATAAAATGATGTGCAATATGTGCATTGTGAAAACAAGGTGTATACTCTTAAGTACGTAGTAAGTAATTTTAGGGTGCTTCATGTATACAAATTTATTAATATTACAAAAACTCGAGGAAATTAAATTATTTGTATATTCAGTAAATACTTAAGTTGAGCTGACAATTGGATGTTGTTGGTTATTGTTATTCTGGATGGACAATAATTGTTTGTGTAGATTTCAGAAAATCGGGTCATATTTAGTGTCAATGACAGCCTTTGACGGTAACTTGAGTTTAGAATTACTTGTAACGGACCTTGTGGTGGACCTAACTGTTAAAGAAAACGATGGCTCCATACTTCTTAGCAAGGGCTGGGAAAGAAGAGAGGTAACGAAGTTCTGTGGGAAAAGACTATTTGAGAACAAAAACTTATTTGTATTAATTTTATGGATGTTAATAATTTTTATAATTTATGGTTTTAAGCAGGACAGCTTTCTTTGGTTGAATAACTTGAGACCGATAATATGTATTGTTTTGTTTGAAATTAGATTCATGACGGGAACGAGAAGAGTGACGATGGGAATGGAAGGAGTGGGGAAACTAATCTTGAACGAATAGTCTGGCCTGTTGTGTTTCATTTAGATTTCCAGGAATTGTTGTATGTATTTTCACAACTTGTATCCTATCCTCCTGCATCCCGTTCCGTGAGACTGAAGGGGATTTACATTTTTAAAATGATTGTATTGGAGCCGAAGAATAATTTTATGGATCCAAAAGCGTGAGTTCTGTCTTCTGTCTGTCTTTTGTTTTCTGGATTAGTTTACTGCCATCACGCTGGGCGTCAAGACTATTTCTGGGCAAACAAAGTTTTTCGAACGCGTGTTGAGGGCATGATTGCATTCTACATAAATTGATTGACACTTTGATTGTTGCCTGTAATGTATACAGAACACGTGTTGCTTCCGAAACGTATTTACAACTGCATGATGCATGACATTTTAAATGTATGGAAAAACTTGGTCGTGAATATTGTTGGTTCTTCTGAATAACCTAAATTTTTACATTAATAACTTTCCAGGAATGAGGTCCTAACGATGATGCTTGTTGAAAAACGAGAACTTGAACATTCTCTGAACTGGCTTTCTACTTTAGGAGGAGCGTTTTCGGCCTTGGGGGAAAATAACATATCATTTGTAAGTTGTTGCACTAAATAATTTTTGAGAAGCTTAGTAGCGTTGGGTTTGCTTTTTTATTTATTAATTAAGACTGAATATGATATTACCATCGCAGGCACATCGAGCTGGAAACGTGTCCAAGGGCCAGTTATTAATTGCGATGAAACTCGGATCTCCTCAAATAATGTCCAGATGCCGTTTGTATGCCGCTATAAGTCTGATACAGCTTGGAAAAATGAAATCAGCGCGGAAAATTCTGCAACGTGAATATAATTACGCTAAGTCTCTACCCGATGATAGCGATCCTCGTTTAAAACGAATGTGTATTGGCATTTGGGCTAAACTAAAATATGAATGGAAAAATGTAAAAAAATGCAAGCCAAGGGGGTAAAGAGTTATTCAGAAGTTATTAAATCTTTAATTTCCGTTGCAGGTCGTCTGAATTTAATGTCTTCGTCTGTGTTATGTGTACTTATGCGGATATATAATAAATCACCTCAATGCCTTCTTTTTGTACGACAGTACTACGGTTGTTGTGCAAGAAAGAAGAATTAATAACATAGAAAATGGATCCAGTATTGAAGTCAAGCTTTTTGTACCAACTTTTATTACTGAATCATATTTAAAGTAGTACTTATATTAATAAAATAATTTTCATGTTACGATTACGAGTCTTAATTATACCAAAATCCCCTGATACGAAACCTTCTAGAAGTGAGTAGGAAACAGAAAAATCTATATATTATACATTTCGTATGCTCACATTAGCCACTGATGAGTACATAGCATTTACAAGTTATATTCTAGCACTTCAAAGGGTTGAAATTAAAACAGTTAACTGCTCTAGTAGGGGAAAATCTCAATCTATAGTACATGTATTTAGAGGTCATGCTTACTGCATGATTTATCTTGTATCTTGTTTAAAAGTTGAAACTCATTGAGTCCAAGTTTGACCTTCATATGTATCGACAGTTCTGACTTAGTTCGTTAAATGTTGCTTTTGAGTTTCATATTGCTGGAAAATTGTAGTGAGCGAAATGATGTAACAATCATAAACAAACGTATTGTCTGCGAGCAACTAAAGAGAGATATTTAACCGGAGCAGCAGTTTTGGCAAGCCAAAGTCCCCATGGGATCCCAAGCCGGTAAAACCGTGGGCTCGAGCTTAAACACCTCCATAACATCAGGTGGTACAATGGATTTGTCAACAACGAGCTCAAAAACAAACTCCTTAAACCAATCTGCACTCATAACAAAATATCCTTTCTCTCCTCTATCGTCTCCCCAAGAATTTTCTACTCGCCACTTGGTAACTTTGCCGTTGTCCTGTGAAATAACATCAACAATTTATATTAACACTACTAATTTTTCGACAAAAATCGTAGCGCTAAATATTATTCAGAGGCTCCGGAATAGGAGGTGCAGGCCTGCACTGCAGGGGTTTATGTCATGAATACACTACACAAGGGGTTGACCGCAATTTTTTTGTCCCACTGTTTCTGGACCAAACGAGATTAAAAATTGAATTTGACTGGCAAAATTTGGGGAAAATGCATTGATTTGATTTTTTCTTTAAATATTGAAACATATTTTTTTTAACAAGCTAGTATGTTATGGTTCCGGATCCGGATCATTTTTTGAAACACCTAACACACACGATTTATGGGATGACAATAAAGACCGTCGCCGTCCAGAAGATCTTCCAGAGCCCCCATGTATGCCCCTCTACTACTATATAGGTGTTTGTAGATTTAAGATTTATATAGGTATTGCTTACGTCCACAGAGCAAGCGGTAAAGACCATGGCGTGCGTCATACACGATTCTCCGTAAAGTAAACGCTCAGCTTTGGTAAGTCCTAAAGTGACGTCCGTTCCGAACACAAGAGAGTAATCGTGACTGAAATATAACATAATTAGCTGCTTAACGGTGTAGCCATAGCAACTGCATCGGTTCTCAATTTTCAAGAATCAGTCATAACAACACGACATACATAGTTAGATCTTCAATCCCTTGTTTAGCAGCAAATCTCTTGACAACCTCACACCCAAACCACACAGGTTCACCTTTCTTAATAGACAGCGACGCCACTTGCTCCAATAAGTCTATGTGCTGATTGTTGTAGATGATTGGATGTCCACCGACAACATTACCAAGGCAGTCCACCGTGTAAGCTTTGTTGTACGGGTGAATTTCTCGAGGATCATTCACAAGGCAAATCTGGAAAAATTCATAATGTGCAGGTTCCTAAAATATAATATGATATTGATAAATAGGTAATGTTAATTTGGATCTTTTACCTTGTCTTCAACGTTATAAACTGGTTTCACATACTCTTCATAAAATTTTAGCGGAGATATAGGCCCTACTTTATGGTAATTTTTAGTTTTGTCGTAATACTCCCAAACAAATTTATCTTTGGGCACTCCTAAGCATATAGAAATGATGCGGTATAGTTTTGATAGTTGCTCATCCACTTTCAACTGTACTTCGTCTTGACATTTCCCCTGGTCCATTTCAGTCCGAAGCTCTTTGCAGAATTCGCGCAACTTGACAAAAAATATGCAAAAATAAGTTAAATTACTCACAAGCAGAGGTAACGTATTTTGAAATCGCTACATATTCTTCACTAACTTTGCTTTTAAGTATCGAATTGAGGCGATTCGTTGATTCTGAGCTAAAAGATTCTTGAAAATTCTTTTTGGGCATGAGACCATACCGAAGAACTAAGTTAGACACATGATCCCACTGACCACCATCTGAGCAAGGATCCTAGCGATCAAAATCAAAACAAATTGTTAAAAGTTATATAATAATTGAATTTAACTTTCCAAGGAAAATAGTTCAAAGCTCCAGAAAAAGTTTCGAAGATTTACTTGCAAGAGGTACGAAACCAGGCGACCATCCACCCTCTCGCCTCTGTTGTAGGTTTCCACGACATTATTGAGGAAATAGTGGCACCGCTCAAGCTATAAATAATATCAAACAAGTTTGAAACTATTAATTAAAAGCATTATTTTTTAAATCTGAAAATCGGCAAAGAGGGTTATTCACTTGCAAAACTGTAGTTGTTTACCTTGTCATGAAAGAATAGGTAAGACTGGCTGAATTCGAACTCATCAATGTTGTAATGTTTCATGAAAGGAATTCGGACACAATTAAGAAAGGCAAACAACCAACAGCGACCGCTGCTTTTCTGATTCGTTATAGGCTTTCCCTCCATTTCGATCTAAAATATCATATGGAAGATCATAAGTAAGACTAGGCCCACAATCCACATTCTATCTAAATTCACGCAGTATGTGAAACACATTCATGAAATTATGCCCTTCAATTAAATTAAATTGTTTATTGGAGTTATCGAGCAATTAGGAAGACCCCTGCGAAAAACATTCACTTAGGATTACAATGACAAGCAAAGTATAGTCATGCATAATGCATAATATTTTTCAATTTAGATCTGTTGTTTGAAAATGAAGTAAATCCAGGTTTTTATCATATAATTTCAAAAATTAGCTCCAAACACATACACACATTCGGAAATAAAGCACATCTCACCCGCTGATTGAAAACATGATTGACTTCGTCCAGACCGCTACGGCTTGTACACAGTTCAATCGGGTCGGTCCGAGCACAGGCATTCAGCGCTAAAATATTCTTGCTATCACTGAAGAATTTATTCCTAAGAGTACTCAACATCTCCGGAGTTATAGAACCTAGACAAAAACGATTTCGTGACATTGTAAGATTTTCAATTCAATCAGAATCAAATTAATCTTTTCTATAATAGACGAGGACAGCCGGTTCCCGAAAAGAATTTAAGTAACACTTTATTGCAACTGAAAAAGTCAGCAAACTGTATAAGGTAAGAAACATCATCAACAACCTCCAGTTCTTTCCAATTTCCAATATACATATATATATATATATATTCCTACAAATCCCACATTAAAGTTAATGTTCATGTTCACGTCGAAAATTTTTAAAAACAAAAATCACATGCACACAATCTTTCCACTCATTTTGTCATGGTAACTGTCAATATTAAATACACCTGCCTATATTTTTGTGGAGGACTGTGTCATTCCGTTCCGTCATCACACATTACTAAATAATAATATCATGAGTAAAACAACAATGTCATCACATAAACAATAACCACTATGTATGTTACTTTATACACAGTATACTAATGCACTGGTGGGAGGGCCAGTCTTGTTCCTTTTTTTTACTGGCCCTTAAAATTAAACAGCTAAAAGTTAAACTGAATTGAACTGCAAACTGTTAGCTTCAAAGATGTATAAATGGAGGTATACAGAAATAACCCCGTAAGTAAGGTGCACCCCTCAAATAAAGCTGGTATAAATTCACGCTTTTTATTTAAATTGTTGTAAAGTGTAGTACCCATTTCTAGATATTTTATTTAATTACTAATAACATATAAATTTAATTTAATTACGGATTGCTGCCATTTTAAAAGTGGGATCGCTCTCCGGGGACGAATTATTATTAATCCAGCTGATTGTAATTGCAAGTGGTTGCAAGTCCGAATATGGCTTTAAGAAGTTGCTAGTTACACACACTACACTACACACAGTGACACAGTAGTAACTAGTATATATAGACAGACAAGTTACGTATATATTTTGTCAACTTATTTTGGGGTATTGTCTCAACGTGATCAATAGGTCACCTTTTCCCACAATAATTACTTCTCACCCAGCTGATATTTCTCTTTCCTTCACAGGTAGAGCATTGTGAGTTTTTGAAACTAACGGTTAGAAGTTTATAGACTTCACATATGCAACTTTATAGAACTTATCTGACAATGAGCTATATTTATATAACTTATATGTGTGAATTGAACGTGAACATAGGGTATCTATACAGGCAAAAATTACGTAAACTACATAGGGGGAATAAAGTTTAAATTGTGAGATGGGCAACTGAGCAAGTGAGCATTCACCAACAAAAAGTCACCATCACCTCAATGGATTCACTCAAGTTCCACTACATAGGTTAGTATATTACTCGCAGTTGGTCCTGTTATGTATTTTGTAACTGTTGTATGGTCGGTGTGTAACATTAAAACAGCCACACATTCGAAGTAAAAAGCATTTAAAAGGATGAACTTCGCCTACAAACATATGCATACTTCACTCATAGTTGGTTATATAATACCTGGTGACTTTTCTCTTTATTATTAGGGACACTTTAGTATTATTATTGTTAGACACAGCAGCACTCATTGTATGATTGTATGTGTATGTGTACATATATAACATACCGTAAATTGAAATCGAGCCAATAAAGCGTGTTATGGGTACATACATACATTCTCAAAGTCGTTCAGTCCCGAAGAAGTCAAGTGCTATCCCATCCAGTCAGTGCTTGCTATGACTAAAAGCGTTCTGAAGGAAATAACAGGATTTGGTAAAAATAATTGCTTTCTTCAATTACAACTTTGAAGTTTATTTGGGATGATTGTGTAGAAAGCCTCGCACCAGCATTGACTGGCTCAGTTTTGGTTTATTTTAATTTCAGAGAACTACAATGAAAGATTGCATGGACGAAATCCACTGCTGGAGTTGCAACGTTAGAAGCCGTAGCTGCAACAATAATGTATAATTCATTATTTATTACGTATATACCTTTATATTTCATGCAGAAATAAAATGATATGTGGGGTGGAAATTAAAGGATCCTTTGTATAAAAACGGCTCTTCCCAACTTCCACGCCATCACAATTTACTCAAACTCGAGTAAGCACTGGCTAGCATGGTAGAGACGCACCGAACGGGTTCAGTTCTGCTGTAACTGTAACATATGTATACGTATATACATTCGTGTTTAAGACTTTAAGATGGCTTGGTGTAAAGTATACATATTGAGGAGATGAAGTTCATTTTATAATGGATCAATGGATGGATCGATGGATGCACCGACCGTGTAAAGCTATACTTAAAAAGTTAAAAATAGCGGATGACCCATAAAGAAGGTTTCGCCTGCTTACAAGTGTGCATTTAAATAAACGGAAATTTACTATAGTTTCGTAATAGGAGATTTGCTAGTGTGGGTTTACATGTGATACAAATTCAGTAAATTGATTAAAACGACTCCTTTTAGCAAATAGACTAGAACTTGAAAGAGTTCCTTGATGAATGACAAGTACATACTTATGTATACAAATTGAGAAAGAATTAGATTTAGAGTTGCAATATCCACAAGCTACCAAAGGATTATAAAAGTATTTGATTCATTTTGGAATTTATTCTTGGATGGGTTCTTTCAAACAGATGTCAGTTCCATTGCATGAACTCATTATACATCGTTCAAAACACCCTCTTTACATTTTTATATAAGAAGTGATTCTCCGTTGTCAACCGTAACATTTGCTATTTCATATACATATGTAATGTCTGCTTATCACGAAGAGAGAACATTTCCTACAAAATTTAGGAAGATAGCAAGGATGAATTTCATCTCACCCGTAATATTATTGAAGATAAAAACACTGATGCAAGAAATAGATAGCATAGACTAGCAGCGTGTCTTATATTTTATAATGAGTAGGTTTGTAATAAGACAAAAATATACAATTGGAAGTACGTTGTACATACGTAAAATGTATAAAAAAGTTAACATTTAGAGACACGTTTTAGACACGAAAACCGGTACGTATAACATTCCAATACTTTAGGTTGCTCAACCAGACAATGAAATAATCATGCTGAATTTGAATGAGCATAGACTTACGGGTAATACTACTTGCTTTACATAATTCATATTAGGATCAAACACTGTACGGAAACATTCAGACAACATTTGCTATTCAGGATTGACGATTTCAGACGGCCAGTTACAAATACCGGCAATTATTGATTATTTTTATTTTCGCGTGCAGGAACTCCACTCCCACAAGGATTCATACCCGGCCAAACAAATGTCTGCAATAATTAAAAAACCAAATATTAATACTGCCACACGCAAAAATAACGAAGCTTTGGCAGGTCGAGGAGAAATGTAACAGAAATTCAAATTACGTCAGTCCATTGAGGAATGCGAACCGCCGATCTGCAGCAACCTGTGCAAGGTGATGATGCATCATCACAAATATTATAACGGCTAGTATACACCATAAAGGGATGCAAACATAATATAAAGGTAAACTCCAGGATGAAACTTCCAACTTCAGGCAGATTAAAATTTGGAAAGCCATTTTAAATACCACACCAATTACAAAGTGTAATTTGTGGGCAAGGAAAGAGTTGCATATTTGTCTAGGCTCCGTACGGCATTTACTGAACAAATGGAATCCCGCCAAAGTCATTACGGCTCCATCAAATATCCACATTGGAATGAAAACAATAAACCAATTCCACTGCGTCCCCTGATTCAGTCTAATCACTAATAATATTAAAAACACTAACCCAAGGAACCATGTCAATAGCGCTCTATGCAGAACAGCCATTTTTAATTATTACAACTCGAATTTTTATCTAAACAACGGGAATCTATTCGTCCTCGTTAAATACGCTTGTCCACATTATTTCTCACTCCAAAGTTTCCTTCATTCGTTGGCCCATCAGAGTGCTGCCAATGCAAGCGAATTTGCCATTCACTGATAACGCACTCCTGGAATCAACAAAATTAACGCAACTTCAGAATGTTAGGACTTCAGAATTTCCTTGTCACAGGGCACAGCGCTTTCCTATATCGACTTCTGATTTACGTACTTAAACAACAAACCTTTTGGGTTCATTAATGGACAATGGTTCAGTGGTATGAACTTAAATTGCAATCTATGTATAAACTGTATAAAACTATATACAACCTCCAGTGAATGTTAGTGTGATTATTAATAAATACTGTACACAAATGTACATAACAAGCTCTTCAAATGTTTGATTATTTAAATCGTTACTTACTCCTCCAAATTGGGTTGGAAACTTTCAAGAACTTCCTCAATAATCCTCACAATCCTCAGGGTTCCGTTTTTCTAGCATAGTCGGGAATATTTATTTTCTATCCACTCGGCTTGTATTCTCGCGCTGGGAGTCACAAGTCAGAATGTAACACTCTCTATATTCGTTTTATTGGACAGGTGGGGCAAGTATTTCTACTCCAGAAGCTGACAAAATTCTAAATACATGCATCTACATAGAAAATAGTAACAAGAGGTAAATTAAGCATCAGTCATACCTCAGCACTAATTGTAAGAAATGTTTTTCGTAGACACATTATTTCCCCTGCAATTTATTTGCTTTATTACATTTAAAAATACGTGGCAATATCCTTTTCGTGATGCTAGGCAGTTAGCGCAACTA
Source organism: Spatulosminthurus flaviceps (assembly GCA_034693705.1). NCBI lineage: Eukaryota > Metazoa > Arthropoda > Collembola > Symphypleona > Sminthuridae > Spatulosminthurus > Spatulosminthurus flaviceps. The sequence continues at coordinate 2,626 of JAQFXU010004444.1, read as the reverse complement.
CTTACGTATCTCCCTTATAAAACTTATAGCACTTATGGAACGTATAAACCAAAATTTTATATGTAAAATTTTCATCTATACGTTCTATAAGTGCTATAAGTTTTATACGGGAGATACGTAAAAAGTTGCGCTAACTGTCTGCTAACTGTATGCAGTACTAAAGACTGAATATGAAGTGTAAACAGTGCATATAGATGAGGATTTTTGTGAAACCAGGACAATAACATACGCGTGGGCCAATCGTCATAATTTGGTATGGTTCTGTGAAGGGTCAATATATTATACACATGCCCCTTGGTACCAACATTTCCGGAACCAATGAAAGGTGAAAACACATTTTTTTGGGAAGCCGTAACAATGAATTGACAGAGGACATGTGGTGACAGGTACCTAACTCACTCATCCAAGTCGGCAAGCAGAGATAATTTGGGATAGGTTCCGCAGCTCTTTCTTACCACCATGGCTCACCAGATAATGTACATGCATCTCTCATATTCCAAATCTGTCAACACTCTAAACAACTCAACGGGAACATAAGAATGGTTCTTCGGTTTGATCCGGGGTTTTAAGAACCCAATATTTAATCGGCGAATGTAAATAGACACGCCATAATAATAACCGGGAAAAGCTGTCTTAAATGTTGGAATTTCCGCCGGAACAAGTCATACTAAGATAGAACCCTGTCCGTTTGAGCACTGATAGACGAAGGTACGGTTACTTTGGTGTTCAAAGGAGGCTACCAGTTTTAAAAGTACCAAGTTTATAAAATTTACAGTTAGGTTGGTATACACGTCGTACAATTTAGTGGTTGATTTCGAATATACTGAAATCTCAACAACTTTCAACATCCTGTTTAACGCCATCTAAGCCGACATTCGCCTACCTGTTCTAAACTTACGGCAACCCCAACTGTCATGCCTTCCATATCCTTTAAGTAATAATATATAAATGGAAATAACAGAATATGTTGAATGTTGAAAACCAGAATACAACTTAGTGTTTAACAAATTTTATTTAACAATAATTTATTTTTCAAAAATAATACATAATTACAACGGGTTTTTTGCCCAGTTCAATTTTTCCCCCAAAAAAAAGTAGTGCAAAAAATTGGTAAACGAAATTTTTGTGAAACACCATAATAAATTACGACATCCTGTAATATTTCACCCTTCTAGCCCTATTGGATGGGCCACTACGGGCATGCATGTCGATTTCTTTAACACAGCGTAAATAGGGTGACATCCTTTACAAATTTTACCAGACGCTATGGAAATCCTTAACGTATAGAGTTGAGTATGGTCTCATTTGAAAGGGAAAAATAATAGAGATGTTTCTGTAGAAGTTTTTTCTTTTACTTGAGCATCTATTTTTAAGACGGCTATAATTACTCGAAATTTACGGAAATTATCTCCATTATAACATTGCATGTACATCGCATAGAGACATATGTTGCTGGATTCTGAAAGACTAACATTTTAGCTTTCAGAATTGCCAGTACATGTGGTTTTACTGTGAAAGGTACCGAAGATATGAGGTGGTTTTTGGACGTTGAGTATAGGTAACTGTGGGTAAAAGAAAGCCTCCAAAATTCGAGAGTGTTTAGGGGGATTCGCAAATCAAAAATATGCAAGATAAACGTCCAAAACATCCCAGTAATTATAGCCCTGTCTTAAAAATAGATGCTCAAATAGTAAGGATAAAGCGTTTTTCCTCATAACATAACAATATGATTTCGATGGCTTGGCTTCGTAAAGTGGCTAAGTGCTCGGCCTCGACTGTCGTTTGAGTGCCTGGGTTCGAATCCCAGCGTGGCTTGTAGTTCAGTAGGAAAAGGGGTTTTGGTTTTTCCCCTGACCGCTCAGACATGCGAGTTTACAATGATGACCCCAGAAAGCCGCAGTTACTCTAGATAGGGTCATACATTGAACTTTCTATAAGTGTACTGAACTATAAAAGGAGCTTGTACAACTAGAATCGACAATGACTTTACCCGTTGGTGAGGAAATTGACCAAAGTATTTTTTTTTCATGCAAGGGGTACCTAGTTAGGTCCCGAAAAAACAATGAAAAAATTTACACTGCGCTTACCCCATGCTGGGGATATTTTCTCTTTTTGCAAGTGGCCACTGCTATATCTCAGCAATGGGTCGTCCGAATGAGTTGAAATTTTAAACTTAAGGTTTTAAAGCAAATACAACGAGGGCCGGAAAACTTAAACTAGTTTTCCGGGTTTTTTCGGTGTTTCGTCAAAATGTAAATTTCCCCGAAATCCCATTGTTGATATATAGCAGTGGCCACTTGCAAAAAGAGAAAATTCCCCCAGCATGGGGTAAGCAAGTACAAATTTTGATACACTACAAGGGGTAACAAACAACAACCATTGGTCAGTTTCCTCACCAACGGGTAAAGTCGTTATCGATTCTAGTTATGTACAAGCTCAAAGGTTAAGATGGTTCACAGCTCCGACAGACCTTAACAGGTATAGCTTGGAGTATGTCCTAATTTTTTTTTGATTTCGATGAATCGAAATTAAGTGATAATTCTGTTATTCTGTGAGTAAATCCACAGGGAATGTGTAAGCCCAAAACATCATAGTCTCCAATTTTTTTCATTTTCAGCAAAAATAC
>JAQFXU010004443.1:0-13532 GCA_034693705.1 Spatulosminthurus flaviceps | reverse complement strand
AAATGTATGTTCCAACAAGTCCTAACGTCATTGTCAAAACCAATTGTCGGTCACCTATTTTATGCATTTTTATGTGGTCTAACGGACAAAATTTTGCCCTCATTGAAACAACTTTTTATGCCAGAGCATCTTTGGTCATACGTTAAGACGGCCAAAATAAAGATCCCCCTGAGAGACCGTCTTAAAGAGTTTTTACTGTAAATGAATCTTGCTTGTATCACGGAGGAAGTGAAAATTCCCAGTTTCCCTGTTTGCCCAAGTCTAAATCGGGAAGACTAAAACTACGAAAATATGTTATGCGTATAATTATTTCGGTTGCATCAAAAGGAAATTTCCAAGAGAGTCACGTATCTTTGAATAATAAAGCTACAGTAGATAGATAGATGTTTATTGACCGATACGACATAAGTCCTTACAGTCATTTTGGTTCATACATTGATTACAAAAGTTCCCTTTGCAGGGAGGTAAATTGTGTTTTTCAAAGTAATTTTTTTGGTATTTTACATAATAATTGTTATACATATATATATTATTTTATAGTAAAGCTACAGTAAATGGATGTCCAGAATGAGGGAAACTTTTCATAGAGTAAACGTTAATCAAAAAATACATGAAGAGCTCGGCCTAATTTAAATTACTTCCTTAGTAAAATAATTCGAAATAATTGCTAACTCTTAGCTTCCCCTAGAATGTTTGCTAATATAGTCAAGGAAGTGAGTAATAGTGAATTTAAAACTTCTGTACATATATAGTTTTTGTTGTTACGGATAAGGAAGAAAGAATCAGGAAATTAAAAAAGTCACTGCAACTTCCTCTGTCGTTGAGGACGCGGACTCACTATCAATGAAAGCAAGAAATGTCGACTTTCAGAGACTGAGGATGATTTTTATACATTAGTCCTATTTACTTTTACAAAGTGTGTACGGCGTAGGATAAATGAAAAACATATTTACCGTTAAAAATGCATGAAACCAATCATCGTTTGATTTACGAAAATTACTTTGATTATTTATCGATTTTATTGTCAAACATGTGGCTTTCCCTATTATAGAGAAGACATTTTTTGAAAAGAATTTACCCTTGAATTTGATTATCACTGAATCCAAAACAAGGGCTTGCCATTCAATGTAACATTTTCCCGGACCTTCGTCAATAAAATAGCCTTCGTTTTAAAATTCGAATTTCCATTGTTGAACAATTTCGGTACAACTTATTCGCGTATGAACATATATGTATGCATGCAAAAAGTAAACCAAAACAATAATTATTTTATTATTATTCCAATTACATTTCACATATTACACATACTCTTGCCAATTTGGATTAAAACGGAACTTTGTGTTTTTGGTCAAAACACGAAATCCTGAATTTTAAAAGTTCAATAATAGTGATTTTTCCATAGTGCATGCCAAAATGCACCTTTCCGAAAAATTTGATTGCCCCAGCCTCATGCAACTGCGGTCACAGTAAATGGGCCAATGTCAAATTCTTTAAGATGTTGCATTCGGCGAGACAGTATCCATGCAGCAGGGCAGCAGCAAACGTTGTGAGGATGTATTGAAAATATAAAAATCGGAAAAAGATCAAAATATTAAGGACTATTTTTTGTTCATTCATCAAATTTCATTAGATGGACAATTGAACTCTCAATGACAAATTATATAGAATGACACACGCGAAAGATACTCATATGTTTACATTGCACGTATAATATAAGCACTTTTTGATTGGGTCATATATAAACTAGACAATTTGGAATCTGGAATTTTTTGGAATGCATACTGTATAGTAGTCATAGTATAGTCCCTTTGCTTCTGGACAGGGAAGTTAACTAACTATAAACGAAGTATTGAAATATGGTGGAAAGTTTTCAAGCTTCATAACCAACCATCATTTCACAAAATTTCAACGCTCTAGCTTTACTATAGATATTTATTTAGTTATTCCCTACGCATAGTCCTAAGATTGCCCTGCATGATATTATTATATAAGATTATATTCCTGCATGATACATACTTATTAGCATGTCATTCATGTCCCAAAATAAAAATTTGCATCTTTTTTTGAACTTATTGGGATTTTTATTGTTATTCCTCTGAATTTTCAAGGCGGAAATAATTTTTTTCTTGGGCCAGTTCCAAAATGCCAACTACTGAGGCCGAAATAATTTGAATCTTGGGTAACGTTATTTACAAAAAAAATAGCCAAATAATTTTTTCTTGGGCCAAATTGACTTAATTATAAACCGAAATAATTATTTTGTTGAGTGAAAACTGAAAATACTTTTTTAAAATTAAATTCAAGACCCAAATATTTTTTGTAGGTTTCAAACCGAATTAAATTTTCATGGCCCGAACAATCTATTTTTCTTGTGCCAGAGTAATTTTGAAAAGTAAATTCAAGGCCAAAATAATTAATTTTCTCGTTTAAAATTTTTTTTTTAAATATTTCATGCCCCAAATTAATTTTTTTTGGGTGAAAAAATTCCGAAAAATTACAATTTTATTTACATTTCATACATTCTCGTAATGCCAAGATCAGATCAGGCTCAGGCTTCAATAAATACAAGTTTTTCAGTACCAAATATTTGGAGAATTCGATCATAATCAAAGCAAGTTTCGTCAGTAGCTCTCGCTAACAGCGGTTACTTTGGTAATTTTAATGTACAATATGTGGATGTGTACACGTGCTAGTATAAGCGAAAATCCCTTCACCGGTTAAACTATATGAATTACAAATAAAATTAAGTGCTGATTAGAATTGATTACAAAAGCTGTAAAATAAAAAGATAAATTGAAAACAATCGTGAAACACAGTTTTAACCTAAAGTAACACAGCATAAACGAGACGAAAAGTAAATCGCTTTAAATTGAATTTATTTTCAAGAAAAATACTAAATAGTAAGGAAGGTACCTCGTTAAGTTAAAAGCAATCTTTGTATAGACTCTTTTCATTTCAATGTTCAAGGAGAAATTAAAATGGCACACGCGAAAGAAATTATTATACGTTGTATTATAAGCACTTGTATACACTTAACAGACATCCAGTCAGACACTTTCACACAAAAAAGGAAGGTCATTTTTCAACCAATTTCCAAGTATTGAATTATGCTAGAAGTTTCAAGCATCATAACTATAACTACATCATGTGAAAGAATTTCAATGCCCTACCCCTACCCATACCACCATCCCCTATTCCAGACATCCCCTAGTCCTTACAACTGGGTTGTTTTTATTTTTAAAAAAATGGAGCGGTTTTTTACAGCCTAAAAGCCACCCAAAATCCTCCGACCAAAGAATTTGACTAGTTTTGGTTAATTTTTCTGAATCTTTTACAGCAGCCTTGGTTTACAGTTATATTGATGAAACTCAACTGTATTGGCTTTTATTGAACCCCACTCGCTTCTTTAACATGTACTTAAACGGGACAAAATAGGCTGAGAAGCTAAGCCTGCTTGGTACAGGTGTAAATACCATACAATTCTATAGATATCATGCAACCCCAATCAAAATTTGCTTCCTTTTTTGCACTTATTTGAACTTTTATTATTCCTCTGGATTCACACACATTTCTTAACACAAGAGCATATATGAGCATCTATGAAAACGTCTCTCCAATTTAACTCTATAGTGAGGAAATGTACACTAGACCCATTTCATTTGTAACGACAACAATATACACCAAGGACATCCAAATTTTTGGAATTGATTTTGTTAATTATGTGGGAAAATCCCAAAAATTCCCATCATACTTGTTTCAATACTTCGATTTTTACTGCAAAATGGACTTCCTTTTTCAGTGGCACACGGACTGCAGTGTGGAACATGTAGGGAAAAAAATTCATACACAAAAATATGTATTAAACGTTTTATAAAAGTTCCATAAGCTTTGTGTGCAACATACGTTATTAGGAGTGGTGATGGTGCTAACAAAAATAATTGCCTAATAAATCAAATAATGTAAACCTGTTTCCAATGCTCTCAAACATGATTTTTGTCGTATTTATTCAAAAAAGCTACAAGAGTGCCTTTTACCTTAACCTTGACACAAGCATCATTAATTTTAAAAACGGTTCCCAGTCCTTTCCTCCTGTCACTCTCACACGTGTGAATAAATATACTGACATATCTGGCAAGCAACTTTGAAGTCGATTTTGTGAAGAAACTTGTTGTTGTTGCAAGGAAACGATCGCTTTTTTTCTGCGGCGTGAGAACAGAACCTGCTTTTTTCGCAGGAAAAGTGAGAGCTCATAGGATCTCTTCATCGACTTTGTCTTCCTCACGTATTTTTATTAACTGAAACACTATACTAATGCTACTTCATTTAAAATGTAATGAATATGAAGATGAGATAATATTATCCTCGTATGAATTCATAAAACAAGAAACACTGGCTTATAAATGAGGGAATTATTATGTAAGTAATATGTATAGCTTACAGTGTGAAGTTCATAATGCAAACAAGCCTTGTCCAGAAAAAATAGAGTAATTCTTAGGAATTCAAACGAGCCATTGTCTATTTTCGCAAGGTCCAATATATCGTCGGCTAAAGTCCAAAAGGAGCTATATGCAGAAATCGCTTAAACGGGAATTAGCATGTACTACCATGTATAAGCGAGTTGTGCATATAGCTCCTTTTGGACTTTAGCCGACGATATACGAACACGAAGTTCCACAAGTCCGTGCTTCAGTAACCACCTCTTATTGTTAGAGAATTTAGCTAGCGTGAAATGCCTTTTAAAACGAACCACACTGTTTCCTTTTGTAATTCATTGTGACAAAATAACATACCAGCCACTACCACATATATCAGATATAGAATATACATATATTCACACACATGACAGTTTACGTTATTCAAGTGCGATTCAATTTACTCATACTTACCAAATCGGAATTTCTCAGTGAGAAATTAAATTTCTAGTTAGTGCAATCGCAATAACAAGTGAAGATAGAGAACAGAATAAGGATAGTCCAATCCATGTGAAAAATGAAGCCCCCGAAAAAGGTAAGCTGGTCTGGAAATCGCGGTATTCAGGACAACTACCGTCTAAATATGGAACTGCTTCATGTAGCGACTACGAGGGATACAGATAAAATAGTTTCACTCTTGGCAGCTGGGGCAGACCCAAATGTTCAAGACCAGGATGGAAATACGCCTTTACACCATGTATTAACATTGTGTGAGTTTAACTTTCTATTCACCCGAAAATGCACAATCGAAAATTTTTCTGAAAAGTTCAATAACTCAACACTTTAAAATATTATTTTATGAATTCCAGCCTGTAATTGTCCCACATGTGCTGAAAGCGCTGGGAGTTCAAGTGCAGTTTTGTTGCAAGCCACAGGAATCGATGTAAATATACTGAACAAGTAGGGTTTTTATTTAGTAGTTTGATGATATTTATCCTATTAGGTTAAGAATCCATTGCTTCAACGACGCTGACTACTAAAATACTAACATATGCTCTTGCAATGTAGTGGTAACATTATTAAACATTTACCAATAGTCGAGGCGAGACGCCGTTACAAATAGCAGCTTCTTACGAACTAGAACAATGTATTCAGAGCTTGGTTTCTGCTGGTGCTTATTCTTACACGTGAGTACGATTTTTCTACGACTATTATAAATATACCAGTGAATTTAAAGTTTCAAAAACGTCAAATGATTTAAATAATTAGCTAATCTGTCACTTTTAACCACAGATCCAACGAAGTAGAAACGCTTAAGACTGGTGGAGAAAATCTTGGTTTCGACATTTTGCCCGAAAAAGATTACCAGACTAATGAGGATTTTATAGTGAGAAGACCTATTTATGTATTTCTTACTCGAAATTGTATGAACACGTTAATGGAAATATCATCGATCATTTGTCATACTCTAAGTATAGAATCAAGAATGATGATAATAATTGTTTAAAAATAATAATATTTTATTTGTGCACAATTTGAAGGAAGTGCTGAATGAACCGTCGGAATTATTGGATGCAGCCGCAGCTAGAGACCCTGATAGAATTTTAGCTTTACTCAAGGAATATTCACATCCAAATATACAAGACAATGATGGAAGTACAGCACTACATTTGGCTGTCAATTTGGGTAAACATTTGATCATTTACCTTACGAACTTACAATTAGACTGCTGTGTTGCTCTTGGGTTATTAACTTTAATTTTATTCCAGATTGCTCCTGTAACTCCTGCATCTCAAACGTAGAAAGCTGTTGTGCTGTTCTTCTAAACCACTCTGGAATCCAAGTCAATCTTCAGAATAAGTACGGATTTTGATTAACAGCTTTTATATAAAATATTTAGCTTGTGTGTCTGTCAACTTGTCAAGCATGAAATGAAGTTGCTCTAGACTTTAACCTAATTTATAATAATAATTTATTATTATAAATGCAGAAATGGTCAAACTCCTCTCCATATAGCGGCTCTGAATCAACTCCAACGATGTGCAGAGGACTTAATTTTCAAAGGAGCAGATTGCTACATCATGTAAATGAAAACATTGGTTTTTATTTTTTAGTTTTGTACTAAATTCAAAATTGTTTACTCCGAAGACGAAGAGAAATATTCTGACAAGAAAAGTAATTTTTTAGGTCGAATGATGGAACGGCAGCAATGACTTTAATTGCAACGGAAATTCCCGACCTGATGTGCAAAATTCTTGACCAGTCAATTGTTACCACCGGCAATCATCACAAAAAGCAGAACTGTGTCATGGAAATTGATTTCCGGTAAGTATCGGTAAGCAGTTTCCAAGGAAATTTTACTTATATTAATTTAAACCAATTTGATATTTTTACTATGCCTTACAGACCAATTATTCTTTTGAAAAAACCATTCCCCCGAAAGGCTGGCAGCACCAAAACTCAACAAGAAGTTTTTTCTAATGAACTTAAACTGCTAAAATCTGTCCTTTCAACTGACTTGGAAACTCAGAAGAAAATTTTCCTTCATCCGGTTGTTGGTATTTTCTTGGATCAAAAATGGACACAAGGAAGAATTTATTTGATAACCAATGTGATCATTCGGGTACTGAATTTTCTTTTACTATATTTCTAATGTCGTATTTTAAATGCTATTTAACATTGATTATAGTGCTTGTAATAGTAGTGAAAATTCATTGATTTATATGATCAAAAGGAACTCCTTTTAAATTTTTTGAAGCATGACAATTATTTTAAATGGATTATTTCAGTTAATATGGTTACTTTGCTTCACCAATTACATAGTCCTGGTGTATTTGGTTAAATGTCCCCTGACGTCAAAGAGCAATAATGGTTCTACAGGAGAAGCAAATATTGGACAGAACGTTGGCACGACTTACATAGCTGAGTCTAAGTTTTATAGAAATCAGTTATTGACAGGTAAGTATCACCAACAATATCAAAAAAAAATATTTCCGTGTCAATCAAAATTAATGTTTTTGTAAAATGTTGAAAATATCTAGACGAGCAGAAAAAGTGCGTAGAAGCATCGGAATGTAACATGGAATTTATTCTAATTTGTGTGGTGACAATTTGGAGAGTCGGGTTTAATATGTTGGAACTATACTTTTCGAAAAAAGTACATTTACGAGATTTCTACCATATAATTGTGATGTTCATGGTTGTAGGCACATTCTACCCTACTATTACTCATCAAAAAGAAATTCCGGCAATTCAGTACCAATATGCAGCGGTAATTCTTTTTACACTGATTATATCAACAACAAATAAGGGGTCAGAGAAATAGTTGTGAAATCTCTCTCACTCTTGGGTTTTTAATATAATTTGCTTTTGTTTCATTTTTATTTTACAGTTCACCGTATTTGTAGCTTGGTCTATGAATATAGGTCTGTTTGGAAAATTCAAGAAAATTGGTGGCTACTTCGAAATGTTTGGACACGTACGAAAATGGTTTTATTTTGTTGTCTATGTATAGTATGTATAAACTTTAATTATTATTGTAATTTAAAGAAATACGATGACAATTTCAAGCCTTTATTAATGTTATAATTAAAATTTAATTGTTTCAGGTTCTCTGGAGATTTCTCACAATACTACCAACATTTATATTTCTCTTCGTTGCTTTTGCCTTTGCGTTTTGCATCCTGTTCCCTTCGGTAAGGTTGAAATTTTAATTTTTTGAAAACTGAAAAGTCGTTTATTATTATTATTATTGGAAGCTAAATTTACTAAAAGCTACCCGGTGATCAATAATTTTTTTCCCAGAAACTATATTTCAACCCATTTCCATTTGCCGTTGTCCGAGTGCTGCTAATGACAGTGGAGATGGATTATCAGAGTATGTTTTACGGGACCGATTCGATGGGATCACATGGACCAATTGTTGGTCATTTATTGTTCGTCATTTTTGTGGTAGTAGTACCTATCGTTCTTCTCAACTTAATCATTGGTCTCACCGTGTCAGATATTCAGGTAAGTATAAGCTCGCAAAACTATATCAAAGGTCCGTATACGAATATTTTAGGAAGGCTTCATGATTTAAGGCTGCATGTACTTTACTTTGCGTACAGAGTTTACAAAAGGAGGCAGAACTGAAGAGGATAACAATTCAAATTAGGGAAATGTACAACATGGAGTGTATTTTGTACTCATGGAAACTACCCGATTTCCTTCGGACGTTTCTTCGCAAATCTTTATCAGTTGCTTCAAAATTGAAGAAGGGTGATTCTAATCAACTCTATTTCAGTTTTAAAATTAATGATCCGAAGGATACATCAGTACCACCTGAACTAAAGCTTGCCATTAAACCTTTGGTGGAGAGAATTCATAATGAGAGAGCTATTTGTAAAACACAAAATCATTACGAATTGGATAGGAGCCGTGGCGTAAGTAACAAGAGGGAGAATGTTTTTACGGGTAAAGGAAACAGCTCTATGTCTAAAGTTGACGCCGAGAATCCGGTGTAGATGTAGACATTTTGTTTGTCTTGTAACCTCGTTGTCTCATTGTTTATTTGATGAATTTACAAAGTGTGCGTATGAATTTATGCGAAAGTTTTTTTTAAGCAGAACCAACGATGTTTCTTAGCTATATAGATGATTTACGCTAAATAGCTTGCATAAGTTTGCGTCTAAATTAACTATATATAAAGCGTCAGAAAATATAAAAATGATATGTTTGAAAATTATGTCCAAGTTTCCAAATACTTACAAACTTTCAATTTAAACATCTATGTGTAGCTGTAGTTGTAAATTTGCCAATTGTAATCAATTCATTAGGTTTTTTGGGAGTTTTTCCACTGCACGTACATACTTACAAGATACATGGTTTGAATAACTAAGAATCGTACGCCAAACATACACACAGAAGGATACATATTTACATACAGGATGGAAATGAGATTTAAATAAAAATCTTTACGTACACACACACAGCAATAGTTTAAGGACTTGCGATTAGCAATTGCTTACAAATTAAATCGAGTAAAAACAACAACAGGTGAGCAACCGCTGTTGATCGACTACACATCAAAGGGGCAAAAAATGTTTCCAAAGTTAACTTGCAATCTCAAGGACGTTGGAAGTAAAGCCTATAACATGGTGAATGCATAGAAATTCCTGTTAACTTTGGCATTCCTGAAGTAGTGCTTGCTTAACAAAATATTTACATCGTCTATTGAAATGGAATATTTTACAATCGTTCGATCGCATTGTTTCTAATAGGGAGGGTATTTGGTAGCAGTGAATGAAGTTTTTTTAGGGCGTTCAAATCCATTATACGCGTCACTAATAAAGCATTAAAGTAAATATACTGGATCCTGAAACTCCTACCCCTTTCATGCGATGCGTTGGGCTTCCAGCCACAAAAAATGCTCCAAATTTACACAAATGTGTGTGAAGTAAATGGAGCTGTTGAGTAGTAAAAAATGATATTATTCCGTGTGTCATGTTAGAGACGGATATAAGTTTTAAAAAATTACAACCACGCCTAAAAGGATCTAAAGAATGGTATAAATGCTCCTGTCTGGGTCCTGGAAGTCATCAATAACAATTTGTAACTCTACAAACTCATTACAATCACTTCACTCACAGAGACTCAAACTAAATTCATCATGAAGGCTATTGTAAGTAATAATTTTAATGCTTGCTCATTCTTCCAAAAACGATTTGAAGTTTAATTTGTGATAATTTGATTTTTAGGTTGCTTTGATCTTCTTGGGCGTCATTGCCATTTCTTTCGCCGGAGTTGCTTATACTTCTTTGGGCTACGCTGGAGCTCCTCTTGCTGTTTCTGGCTATGCAGGATCTCCTCTTGCTGTCCCCTACGCTTATACTGGCGGTTTGGGATACTCCGCATTTACCGGCAACTACCAACTTAAATTGGACACAACTCTTCCTGGAAGTGCTTACGCCAGCTATCCTTATGCTGCTGCTCCAACCGCTTATGGCTATGGAGTCATCAAAACCCTTTAAATTTTCTTTAAATTATTTTCTATAAATTAAAGCCCAAATCTGCGACTCTTTGGATTTTAATTTGAATAAAAAATGTTTTTTAAATACGAGTAAAATTACTAGAGTATTTTTAGTGAACTTTTTTGTTCGTGTTACTTTGTTTTCATTTGACATTCTCCAGTATTTTTGGAGAAATACCAGCCAATTACACCTTTTACATCCTCGGTAAGGAATCACTATGGGATCCCTAAAATGTAGTTATTGTAAAATAGTAATACATATGAGAGTAACAAAAAAAACTGCCCCTATGTTTCCAAAAATGGTTTACTTTAAAAAAAGTAACATAACTACGTACATTTTTTTTCAGTTAAGGAAATTGTTTTATAAGAGGAATTGTGCTAACAGACCATAGTATTGAACCAAAAATTTGAACCTAAGAATCTCTACCCACAGCACAGCCGTTATTCTACTAACTCAACTCACCATTCAAATAAAATTTTAGCTTTGTCACTCTATAAAGCTCTTTTAGGCACAATAAGATTAGGGTGTACTCATATAGAACCCGCCCGTAAAATTTTTCTTCCGTAAAACGGAAGAAGCCTATTGCGTAATGTATCTCACTTTCAATGGTAACAAACGGTTTTTATGTGAGTGGTTTCTTCGGTACCGTAAAAAAACTTACGGTTACGGAAGAAAAAGGTTGTATGTGAGTACACCCTTAGAAGATTATCGAAAAATGGTGTTACAATAATATTAACTCTTCAAAGTTATTATTATGAATTTGTTGTTTTTCTAAAACCTATTTAAGTCCTTGTTTTTATTTAACACAAATACATTAATTTTGACGTTTTCGGATGTAATCCGCCAAAAGTTTTCCCGCCGTCCTTAATACCGCATAAGCAAACAAGCGCATTAATCATGCTAACCTCGTATCGGTATCAACGATCTCTCACTCTGAACTAAGAATTTAATTATGACCTACTGACGACTGACAGCTAAATTAACAAATTAAATTCTGAACAATGGCTACAGTTGCTCCAAGCAAATGGCTAATGGCTGCAATCCCTAATGTTTGGTATAATAAATATTGGAACAAACAAATTCTGTTGAAGATAATTTGGTTGAAAATATTGAAGCATATATGTATATAAAGAACATAGTTAATTAGAACAGAGTTAAATAATATTGAATAAAAGAGTACTTGGGTGTAAAAAGGCGGATTTGAACGATGAACCATCATCGGATGGAAATGTTTGGTTCGTTCAGATTGACCTCTTATATAACATAACTTTGCGCTTGTGGTCGGACCAGTTCAGTTCACGAATTTCAGTTTGGTTCGGTTCGCGAAGTGAACTGAATCGAAACTGCAAATTATTGTCTCTACAGTTCACAGCTTTTCGGTTCAGTTCAGTTCGGTTCATCAGACAAACTGAACTGAACGGAAGTTAAAACAGTTCAAGGCGTGAAGTTAAACTCCAATGACACAGTACCCCCAAGAAATCTTGGAATCAAAATTAACATGGAAATTCTAACCGACATCCCTACTCCTGGACAAAATATTTAATGCGGAATTCCATTGGATTCCGGCCGTAATTTTGAAATATTTGAAAATCAGCTCAAAGATTTCAGTTCAGTTCGGTTCACAGCTTGGACTGAACTATTCAGTTCAGTTCAAAGGTCAAACTGAACTGAAATTGGCTTGAACCAAACTGAACTGAACTGAAACTTTTCAGTTTTGAACTGAACTAGTCTGACCACTTTTGCGCAGGAACTTGCATGGCCAGCCAACAGTAACAAATGCAGTTAAGTAGAAAGCAGATATTCAATGGTCACCTTAAAATTAATCAGTTATTTATTAATAATTCTGTATAACAACACGTTATTACTGCTATACTTTGGGTCACGGGCGAAAGCTTACAGGACCTTTTTTTAATAAATACTTAACACATAAATACCAAATACCTTATAACTAATCATTCCATGGAATAACTTGAACTCTTAATCCATTGTTTCAATCAAAAGTTTCAATTTCAAGTTAATTACGGAACAGTGTCTGGTATAACATTACTTGGTTCTTTCACAACACTGATGACATCAACTTCACTTTTCATAGTTTCACCAGAATGTTCTTCGTCCGAGGATGAGCTAGAGCTAGATGATTCCGTGCTTTTATTCTTTGTATCTTGCGTCTTAAATGTTTTCTTTTTTTGCTTTTTCTTTAATCGTTTTGCCCTCTTCTTCGCAGTATTTTCTTCGTTCGCCCTCCGAGTGGCTTCCAGTTTGGACTCATAATCCTTATTCATTCCCTCCAATCTTGCTTTTTCTTGAATATACTTTTGTCGTGTATACTCCTTCCTCCGTAAATGCCGATAAACATGGAATTCTCCACTTCCTGCCCCAGCGCTAGACCCCATAATATTTCTCACAAACTCTGGAGGAGGTGGGAGACTTTTATCCTTCGGCCGCAAGGGTATGTTCAAAATCAAAACTTTATCGGGCTTAGCCATCAACCTTTCGAGCTTCATTCTTTGATAATCCACTGTTGTTTTTATAGCCACGATTGGCATTTCCGGTCTCTTCCGTTTTTTCTTCGGCTCTTCATCAGTCTTGTTTGAATTCATTTCAGCCGCTCCCCAGTATCACGATCAATCTAGTCTAAGAGTAAAAGAGAAGCATCCAACTTACAAATTATGAAATGATATCTGAGAGATTTAGGTAGTAAGACACGTTCGTTAATAGTACACAAACTTAACTAAATTACACCAACGATGCCAAGAAATGTAACAAAATTATGAGAGTGTATGTAATTACTTATGTTAGTGCTCCTGGAAGATTTCTGCAAATCTCACAACTCACTACTGTCAATTGGACTGCGAGATGAACCACAATTCCAGATGTTGACCACGACAGTATGGAGGAATTAAAATTTGAAATAAAGTCAAAGTTCGACAAGTTGATTTCTTGGAATCACAATCACCTCTAGTCAAATTTAATACAGTGAAAGAGTTTTAAGGTCATATTTAACGGATTTATAACGCTAAAAAGTGAAGCAAAAATCCTATAACATAAAATGAAGGATGGCACAACATTTTAAACTCCATTCCCCTCCTTCTTTGTGCCGGGCTCTGGC
>JAQFXU010004442.1:0-13532 GCA_034693705.1 Spatulosminthurus flaviceps | reverse complement strand
AGCCTTCAAATACAAAATACGAAAAGTATTTCAAATACTATTTGAAATACAGTATTTGGAAAATATCCACACCTCTGGTTATTACCCATTTCATTTCCTCAGTCAAAATAATGAAGTCTCATACTTAAATTTAACGACATTATTTAGATAAAACAATTATCAAAATTTTAAATATTCCAAAAATACATTGAGAATTATAATCACGAGTTAATTCCAGTTTTAATTCCCTAATTTTCAGGCCACTCGTAAATTTTATTGTGTTTCATGGACATTTATCGCACCATTTCCACGCCATTTAATATTTATTTGAATTCAAATGTAAGCCGCTATGGACGGAGAAACAAAACTATTACTTTTACCTAAAATTATTTGGAAAATTCGAATGGATTCTGTCTACAATTAATTTTAGGCCACGAAAGCTATCTACGAATTAAGACAGATCTGGAAATTATTTTGGGAAATTATGGCGCCATATTTGATTTTCAGTAATAAAAATTTGTATTAAAATCAAATGAAAGATACAATAATTTCCCCAAAGTATGGGCACTACGTAACAAAATTCCTTCAATATGCAATCAAAATCAGAAATGAAATAATACGCGGTTGAAGATTATTTTTAATTACTGTTTCTACTTAGCGCCGTTTACGAAATTTTACAATCTCAGTGGCCTTCACTTATTATAAAATAAATAGTTAATTCTTTAACAGTTTCAATACAGTTGGAAATACGTAATTAATTACTGAAGCATGATGACTTTAGAAATACATTACCAAAATTTTGCCGGCATCTTCATGGATTTTCAGTTAGAAGTATGTATTTGTATTAAAGTTAAAGACTTAAATTGAAAGGGAAAACAATTTTCCCCAAGTATGTATATACACAACGTGAGAGTATTCCTGCTAGATTGAGAAATGACAAAATACGCACGTGAAGATCATTTTTTTTAACTGTTTAAGCTTAAACCCCTCTGCGGAATTTTACATGCCCCCACCAATTCCAGTTCTAAAGTCAAAGTTGGTGACAGTTGGTAGCTAATCTATGGTAAATTATTTGATTCTACAAATATATCAGAATTCTTCCTGTTTGTCAAGTCCTGCTTGTATTTCACCTACACTAATTTTAAATATTAAACCACAAAAAAAATTAAATCGACTAAAAATCCTTAATACGCTAAATTATGATCTAAATCTCAAGAAAATTCCAATCAAAAAATTATTTCAAGAAAATGTCAAATATTTAATCAAAATCAAATCAGTGGTCAAATAATTCACCTAGCCTACATCCTACATATATTTAGGATTTACAAAAAGCCTACATTTTTGTCTAATTCTTCTAAAAAAAATAGCCTTGCTTCGCTTATGCAGGATTGAGTAGTGACGTAAAGTTAAGAGGGAGGTTTGAATCTGTCCACATACACACGAAGTTATGCTGTTAATATAATAAGGATTTTGGTATGTACTGCATGAATAATAATGATAGAGCTTCTATTTAAGCCAAACATTGCTTTTTCAGATCAGCCTGCAATCTGATTTTGTGAGTAATAGGAGTAAAGGAAAATGTAGAGCCAATACGCCAGTTGGAAATTTTTCGACTTCTACGAACTGGTAAGATGTTAGTTCCGGTGTTATTAGTATAGTTATGACGACATTGCATGACTACAACCCGACGGGAAATTTTCCTGCGCCTGCATAGTTATGCATAATTAATTGGCTTAATTTATCCGTAAAATGCAAACAATTATGTAAATTATTTCGAACGCTTTTTTCTTCATAAAGGATTGGTACCCAATTATGCAAATGTTATTCATAATTGGGTACCAATCCTTTATGAAGAAAAAAGCGTTCCAACTAATTTACATAATTGTTTGCCAGTTATACATAATTTATGCCAATTAATTACGCATAGCTATGCAGGCGCAGAAAAATTTCCCATCGGGAATGAATATGTTTCTCAGAGGATTTTTAGAGGAAACAAATTAACATATTTAATTTTCTCAGGATCTTCAAAAATTTATTTTATATATTTTAAATCATCGCTAGAAGAGATTTGGAAAGAGCTCGTACTAGATTTCTTTCAAAATTACTATACAAAATTTAAATTTGCCTTCCAAAATATTCTAAAAATCCTTTACTTAAAAATTGAAGTGTCCTGAATTGGCCAAAACACGAATTCGTGACCTTAACAAGTTGAACATGGTTTTTCATTAGCTATTATATCAATACATCTTTGGCCAAATTTGTTTGATCCCATGGCCACACTGCTGGTCGTAGCAGGGTCCAATTTTGATTTCTTTAACATGGCGTAAACGGCGAGACAGGTCCCTTTCAGCAGGGCCGCAGCAAAAAGTGAGCCATTGAATTGAAAATGTAAAAATCGAAAAAATATCAGAAAACATTGGGGATTTTTTTGTGCCCGCTACAAATCTCACGGAATGGAGATTTTAAGATGTTCTCATAAGATGACATACTAACAAAAGAAAGTTGACGGTTGGTAGTTGAAGAAATTAATCCCTGTGCGCTTAAAATTCAACACGAAATAAAATCATTCGAGTCCAAATTTAATAAAAGGAGTTCAAAGGAAATGCTATTTTCCCGGTCCACCTGTGGTGCTGTAAAAGGACAACTCTTAAACATTTACCTGTTTGTAAGTTTTGTAACTTCTGAATAGCTCAATGAGGAATGACAATTCTGAAAGAAAATCGATCTTTAAATTCGCTTTCAAAATCGCCATTGATTTTATCTTTTAAGGGAGTGGAGATGTGGGGGGATGAGTTTAGCCAAAAACTGTATTTTTTCCACCAAACACACATCCTTCTCTATCATCCCTCTTCCAGAATTGTCATACATCATTGAGCTATTACAAGCTGTGCAGAAGACACGGGCAGGGAAAGTTATAAGAGTTCTCCCATTACAGCATCACAGGGTGGGACGGTAACAGAGCATATCCACAATGGCTTTTTTCACTTTTTCATTTGACTGACCCATATATCAGAATAGACTGATACATGAAGATTCTGAAAGGGCATTTTTTGAGCTTTACAAATTGCTTTCGAACATATTTTAGTACATTAAGATACCGTTAAGAAATACAATAGTAAAAATTCCAAACTTAATAATCCTAACTTAATTGGGAAAACCTATTGTGTATTTCCTTACTGCGAGAGTATTGTGGAATTGCAGTAGCCAATGGTGTTCAACTTCAGCATAAAATCATTAATATAATGTCCAACACGGAGGGACAACATAAAACGAGTTGAATTAAGACAGCAATTTCGTCAATAAAGCAGAAAATTGGCTATATATTATCTGAATAGCTCAGATACATGGATTCAATTAAAATTCTTGGCGTTTAACTTTAGCAGGAAAATTCCCCGTTGGAAAGAATTTTAAGAATTTAAATTATTTTATAATTTTTTACTATGTTGTTGTTTATAAATTTTATCATTTATTGTGTCGTAAAATTGCTACAGAAGGATTCGGAATTACTTCGTTCAGAAGTTCTGGTTGAATATTTAAAAAGTACTCAAGACTTACGTTGCTCTTATTGTTAGAGTTACACATCACTTGTAAATTTCCCAGATTGAAGCTCCTTCAGTGTCATACATTGGAAGAATGGGTACCGCGAGTTGTTCAGGTCAATTTTCATTAGAAAATGAACAAAGTCGCCAATATTTTTTGAGTAATTTTTAAAATTAGAGTAGGATAACTCAAGTTGTAGATCATGCTCGTCAAAACAATTAGTGCAAAGATGATAGTTGTGGACAGAAAAGAATCCAAGTTGGGCCCAAGCACTGCAGACGATGCAAATATTAAGGTAAGGCTTTCAAAAGATAATTTGAGTATGTTTAATACTTCTATGGAACCTTCTCAGTTGTACATACAACATAGTTAGAATGGGCTTTGTTGGAAATTATGCCAATATTAGAAAAAGGTCATCCGCAGATGCGGATAGAAACGTTCTCAGTTAGAGATTTGCAATAGCAAAAAAAAGTAATAATAATAACATTATTATTAATTATTATTACTTTTTTGTCATTCTTTGCAACTTTGAGTAAAAATATCCAATAAAATTGAGGCGTTGCGTTGTACGCTTGTATAGCATGCATTGTTTATACAGGTTGACAATCACTTTCATTATCATCATCCAGACCATGAAGCTTGTAGTTAATAAGATACTCAAGATACTTCAAAATGATCAAAATTATCAGCGTCAGTCTCCATCAATGAGAATTAATAGAGTAACCGACTCTCGAAATCCTATGTAAAAATATCGCGAGATTCCTGTCTAACTGAAAACCAGGGGCGTCGGAACCCTTTTAGAATTGGGTGACAACTTTTGATTTTCTTCCAGATTCGTATACGTAATTAATTCTTATAGGTTTTTAGTTCAAATTTTATTTGTCAATACTAACGTGTAAAACCAGGGATGTCATAACTTATGGGAATATGCAGGGAATATACACCGCCACTTAGCTATCAGGCGCCAACCTAATAAATTTTTAATGGGAGTAAAATTTTTCTTGCTCCAATATTGTACGAAAACTTTATAGTCAAAGATTGGAGCTTTTAGGGCGGTGTTAACAGCTCTAGTAATTTAGCCTTGTCCATTACTTCCGTACATCCATAGTTTCAGCACGATTAAACAAGAACTTCTTGAACTATTTCGCTCTAAATTTTTGTTAACATTACTTAGGCCGTGGCCTGTGGATGATTTTCGTCAAAACCGGATTTTTTAGATTTACGGTAAAAGTCGAAAACTTGCAAAAAATTACCACACATGAATTTTTTTGAATATTTCATATTACGACATCGATTTGCAAAATTTACCACATTAGCCTTATCATGGTGGGAGCAGGAGGCTCAATATGGATTTCTTAAACATGGGATAATTGGGGGTGCATGGTCTCTATTGTAAAATGTGTAAGAAAAGTGAGCAGACTTGGTGACAAAGTAAAAATCGTGTAGCAAAAATTATGTACGTTTTTATAGCATAGTGTTAGTTTCTATAATTTTGTCAAGTAACCAGTTTAGAATCATTTCTACATTCCAATACTACATTTATTCGTTCCCTAATTTTGAATAAAGTGAGTTACGAGTCTCTATAATCTAAGTTAGCGAGGGAAAGTGAGCACAAATACAAAGAACACATCACTGAAAGAGTATATCAGCGCATACAATGTTAACACTGTGTATGTATATATACAGTCAGAGTTTAAGGCTAGGGCAGCACCACAAATGACGACCTCACTAATATAATTATGTATTTTGTAATATATCAGGGGTCATATTTTTACGCCAGCCGTTATGGTTAACCGGTAGTCAGTCTTTTAAATAAAACTAGAAATTAAGACATCCGCGATGCGGGTGGTATTATCTTCTTACAGAGGATGAGATAAAAGATCTGCTGACCATGTGCATTAATTGTTAAGAATATATTTATGCATTGTCTGTTTCGATAAAATGATTTGATTGGTAAAGAGGTGACCATGCACATTAATTGTAAAGAACACACTCAGGCATTTGGCATTGCGGATCGGAACGTTCTTTTCAGCTTCCCCAGTTATTGATAAAGAATGATTAAGCATTTACAAGAGTTATGTTCTGAAAAGTCAGTGTCAGTAGGTAGAAAACCGATTGTGGGCAGTAATAAGATTAGCCCGAACTTAGGCCGGGCTCTACTTTGGTAACTCTTTAAAAATGAAGAGGTCATGCGGAACCCGCGTGCTCAAGACTACGCTTCTCGTCTGACGTGCTTCGTCAATGAATGGTTATTACTATTACTGTTTTTGTAGTTTCACTCTAGCAATACATAGCCACACAGTACTCTATAAACCGACTTCAAATGGATGTTATCAAGCATCTTGTGACTATTGCCAACTGTTTTCCGATAACAACAAAAGTAAAAAGCATAGCGGTGTTGCAAAGTAACCTTCAATATTTCAATCATTTTTAAGCAAAAAAAGTAATAATATAATATTAATACCTTTTTACCTAACTTCAATGCTAACTTTGTTTTTTTTTACTAAAAAACATCCAATAAAATCAGTTTGTCGAAACCGCTATGCTGTTGTTGCTTTACAATCTTTGCATCTTGGAGTAAAAACCATCCAGTTGAATCGCGACGTTGCGTTTTACATTTGTACAACATGTAATGTACATATATGACGACTGTCATCATCATCCTGATCATGAAGCTTTTAGTTAATAAGATGGCCTTCGATTTTTTTAAATGGCTTTCTGTAAAATGAAATGGCTTTCTGTAAAATGAAATGGCTTCCATGCAAATTAGCTGACTTATGCGTTTTGAGCTTAGTTAAGACTCATTTCAAAGTTGTTAAATATAAAGGAGGTGTAAGAAAGCCTGGATACACCGGAAGTTGAAAAGTAGTACTTAAAACCATCCAATTATTCATTATTAATAGCGAGATCGTCATTTGTTACGCTACCCCAATCTTAGGGGCTGTTTTCATAATTCATAACGCAATTTTTGGGAAATTTTGACCCCCACCGACTCCATATAACGGTGCTGTAACGACTACTTGACCACCATCTACTATCCGTAACGCCTAACAGTAACGACAAACATACAATAAATCGTTACCACGTAGCTGAAATGGCTACCACATGGTTAAATGGCTAGCTTGTCGAGAAAATGGATCCAAAGTAGATAAAATGGTTACCCAGTGCAAAAAAAACTGACTTATTGTTAAAATGGTCACCATCTGGTAGAAATGGCTACCATACGGTCCAAATGGCTACTGTATGGGCAAAACGGCTGTCTTGCTGTAAAAAGGGCTGCCTTCTGGTTAAAAGGGTTACCATTTAGTCTAAATGGCTACCGTATTGTCAAAATGGCTACTATACGTTTAAAATGGCTGTCTTGCTTTAAAAAGGGCTGCCTTTTGTTTAAAATGGTTATCATTAGTACAAAGCGGCTACCATATTGTTAAAATGGCTACTGGATTGTTCAAATGCATACCATACAGCTAAAATGGACACCTTGCAGTTAAAATGGCTACCATGTGGTAACAACTGATGCTTTAGGTTGAAAATTGCATGGTTTAAATATCTGCCATATGAGAAAATTTATTTATTTTATTTATTTATTTATTTATTGTACGGATACCGAACCCGCGGCTCTTGATCACAGTAATAACATTTTTCCTTCAATTTACACATCACAAATTCAATACACGTCTCAATACAATAGTAAAATGACTATAAATGTGGTAAACTTATTTCTTTTTGGAGACGGCGGTCATTTAACTATAGTGGCTAACTCTTATGGTTAAAATGACTCCCCTATGGTAGCATAAAGGGATCATAAAGGTGTTGCGTTACGTATCTGTCTTTGACTCCACCACCACATGCATGTAACGGACTGTAACGTCGCTCTTAGGTACCACCCGCTACGTTCTGCGTTATGAATTATGTGAACAGCCCCTTATGTATACTTTTTTCTCATCAGTCGCTTATTCTTTAGAGACTCCTAATTAAGGCTACGTGAAAAATGTTTATTTCAAATTCACTGTGGCCTTCTGTATATTTGGCGCCTATGTGGAGAAAATGTCGTTTAGCATCTTCGGTATCCCCATTTCCAAAGGCAATTCATGGAAACAATGTTCATAACCATTTATGACCTGCACATTCGCCGGATGTTCACATACCTGTAAATACACAATTAATTAGATTCAGCAAATTAGTTTGCTTATTTACATTAGCTTATCTTGTATTAGCTGGCAATTCATACACACAAAATTCTTTCTTTAGTTTGGTCATTTTTAACTGGAGGCGCCCCACTTCCATTTGCTGGATATGGAGATTACAGAGTAACTTTGAACATCGCGGTAAAAATTTGCCACCATATGTAAACCCTGCTGTTTAGGCTACTTTACACAATTAACAAAAACATCAATGTCAATCAAGTTAACCTAAAATTACAAACATATACATCATAACATGTCCCTTTCCAAGCATGCTTTTAGATTTCTATTGATACAAATCTGAAAAACATTTCATATCCAAAATTTCTATTAAAAACTGACGTTAACATTTTATGCGTTACAGTAAACACGACTTTAACCGAATTATCGGTAACAATTTCCACAGGGTAGGACGGTCTAATTTCGTACCCCGGAGGATAATTAAAAGAGTTTTTACTGAATATATTCTGAAACACTTCAGTATTCCACCTCGAGTCCCTAAGGCACTCCGCAACAACTCTTGCGCTTGCATTGTCCAGATTTTCACGAAGATTTTTTGGCATTCGTTGATAATGCAAAACCGGTACTAACCTAACAATTCCATGGTTTAACACCACCTGGGACAAAAGGCTATGTATATATTCCATTAATAAAATAACTTGGGTTTCAAAAATACCTTGTTAAGTTGGTAATCACTACCAATTATCTTGCTCAAACCGCTGGCACCGGCACGAATTAAAGTCGTCCGACTCCTTACTGTACCGGTAGGTTCATAGTCATATCCCGCTCTTAAAAGTCCGTAATACAGCGAAACGTAATCTCGTAATTCATCCAATGAATTTTTATTATAAAATTGGTGCAAAATTTCGGCTACCCTATTTAATATTTCATCCACGGTCGGCAGTGCTTCTAGTTCTTCGTTCATCTAATAACATTAGCATATGCTTTTCATTCATGTACTGATACCAAGATCAGAATTATAACCTTGAATGTTAAGAATTTAATCATAAAAATGAATTATGAATTAGCGTACTTACTTGATCAGTATTAGCTGATGTGTGAAGCGCAAGGAAATATAACATCCAATCTACTTCTTCCCTTTCATTTTTCCTTTCAATAACTGACTGAGTGAAAACCTTTGTCCATACGTGACTACCGTCAAGTAGAACCAAATTTTCAACAACTTCACCATTTCCTTCTAACTGCAGAGACATCTCAAGTGCAACAGCTGCCCCAAATGAATATCCTCCAAGCTGATATGGACCCGTCGGCTGAATATTTTTTACATGTTCTATATAAAATGTTGCAAGACTTTGTATAGAATCAATAGGAGATTCTCTAGTGCATTCAATCCCAATAACGTTGACCTCGATATCTTTCACAAGACGCTCAAGAAGTAAAATACTTCCTTCAACTGGATGTACCATGAATAAAGTCAAATCTTTTGTGCTCCTTGAGGTCATTTTGATTACAGCATTTTTTGCTACTGGGCCTAGCTTCAAAGTTTTGGCCGACACAGTTTCTTCAAATACCAACTGATTTGAATCTAATTCCTTTAATTTTGAAAAAGTTAATTCGCCTACAGATTTAAAGGGCATGCTATTATTCTTTCCAATCAGAGTTGTAATTTCTGAAACCATCATTGAATCCATCCCGAGCGTGGATAACGTCGAAGTAGTATTTATTTTTGTGACGTCCTTAATACCGAGAACGTGTGCCACCTTATCCACGAGGTTCTTGGTTTCTTGTTCTACTTCAGCATGGCGAGAGGCTGGAATAAATGAGCTTAGAACAGGATCGGTTTGTTGAAGAAATAGATCAAGTATTTCTAAACATGAGGATATTCTTTGAGGAGCCACACCAGCTACTGACATGTTTTTGTGAGCCATTTGCTCATGGAAAATACCAACATCTGCAACAGTACCCCATTGTACGGCTAACCCTGGCAATCCAGTCTCACGCCTTTTTTCGCAAAGCCTCTCCATAAATTCATTTGCAAACCCGTAGTTTGTCTGACCCGCGTTTCCTTGTGATGAGGTTATACTGGAGAAACATACAAAGAAATCCAATTTAGGAGCTAGTGCTTTCGAAGCATTGTCCAATTCGACTGTTCCAAGTATTTTGGCTTTGGAAACAACCTCAAAAAGCTCTGCTGTTTGATTTTGAAATAGGGCGTCCTTGAGTACTACAGCTAAATTGAAAATTCCTCCAATCGGTCCAAATTTTAAGGCAATCTTCAAAGCATTCTCAGCTCCTGATTGAGTAGATACGTCGGAATTATCCATAACTATGCGAACTCCCTGATCACTGAAAACTTTCAATCTGTAAGCTTGATAATTGCTTGATATTCCAGAACGCGATACAAAAATCAAATTCCTTGCCCCGCGTGAAACCATCCAACTAACCATTTCAAGGCCCATTCCTCCTAAACCTCCTATAAGAACGTACGACTTCTGACCATGGAAGTAGGTTCTTGGTAAAGAACGGATCTTGAACAAAGATTCTTCTCTAATTGAAATAACAACCTTCCCAGTGTGTTTTCCTGCGGCCATGAATCTGAAGGCCTCTTCCAATTGGTTATTGTTGAATAAAGTATGTGGCAATGGACTCGCCACACCCGATTCGATTACGGGTTGAAGCATCTCGCCAATGCTTTCTACATCGTTGGTGGTTCTAAGCATCATATCATCTAGAAGGATACCCCGAAAGCTAACGCTTCGTAGAAATATTTCCATTCCTAAAGCTGTGTTGTTAAAAAGATCGAATTTCCCAATTTCAAGAAAGCGACCGAATTTAGCTAGACATTTGACAGACGCTATTAACTTATCTTGAGCCAATGAGTTCAAAACGACGTCTACACCTCGTCCATGTGTAACTTTCATAACATGCTGTTCAAAAGCGGTGGCATTTCTTGAATCGGTAAAGTTCTTCTCTTGGAGTCCCGGGAAACGATTTCGTAGAAATAGACGTTTTTCAGAGGAACTCACTGTAGTAATAACCTGGCAGTTCATACTAAGTGCAACTGCAATAGCAGCTTGACCAACTCCACCAGACCCCGCATGAATCAACACGGTCTCTCCTTTTCGGAGTCTTCCTGCAATAACAAGAGCGTAGTAGGCCGTCGCATACGCTACTGTAATCGTCGCAGCTGAAACTAAACTCCAATGTTGTGGAACTGTCCATATAAGTCCAGGGTTATCGATTTTAACACTCGTTGCTAAACACTTCGAAGCTTGCATTCCAAAAATATTTCTCCCATTTAAAGTACCCGAAAATTCAATTCCAAGTACACATTCATCGAAAGCCTGATCTCCTGGTAGGGCATCTCTAGACAATCTCCCACTGGCCAACATCACGTCTCTGAAATTTAGGGATGAAAAATGCACATGACACACATTGCCCAGTTGTTCATTCACCAAAGGGCTCTCAATCCATTGAACCGTGGATAAATCTCCAGGATGTAAGGTATTCACGAAAGACTCTTTAACATTTTTGCGTACACCCAATTCCTCCGTAAGAACTGACAAATTACTGTAACATCCCCATTTCCCCGAATGACGTATATTGAATACCACACCCACTTGCAACTGATTATGCAAATCTTCGCACGGATTCTCGAAATCGAATTTATAGCTTTCCTCAGCAATGTAACACTTAATGTTTTCATAGTGTTCTTTCAACAAACAACGAACTAATCCAAATGTCCCAAATGAATTGGTTCCGTTGGAGTACAATATCACTTCCGAGGTTTCGGAAATTTGAGATTTTAGTTTCTCGACCCATTCAAAATTGTTATTACTTAAGTGAATAGGGTACAAATTTTCTTTAATAGCTCTGTAGCGCCGACGATACAAGCGCATGTGTAGTTTTTGACTCACAAGCACAAAATCTTCCCGTCCAATTTTCTCATTAATTGCATTTAAAATTAAAAGGAATCCGTTTTCTGTAATTAAATTAATAGCAAAATCTATATCTGTCATAGTAGCAATAACTACGTCTGTATTCCCCGCTAAATCGACTTCATCCCGTTTCATTACAACAACACCAGGAATTTCATTTTGAAAGTCTTCGGTTATTAGATATACATTGGTAGTTTCACGTGCCGCAGAAAGATGCCGAACGGCTTCACCACAAATAATGGCATTCCAATCATTTTCAATTTCTGCTAAAACGAACTTCTTCCCTGGAGTATTATTTAATACAATACTCATCATAAATTCAAAACAGGGCTGGAAAGCTAAATCTATTTCTGTAAAATACGGTACAAATATTTGCTTTGTAATCATTGGAGTTGAATTTAAGTGCCGTCTTGGGACAATAGAAACTTTCACGTCTCGAAATTCTATTCCCGGTGCTTTAATTGTTCTCAGATCTTTAATGTAATTAATAGAAACCGAGCTATTATTCATGGCGTATTTTAAAAACATTGAGGGATCTATCGTTGCTTTATGTAGCCTAATTGGTAAGTAAAGCCCTCGACGCGAATTTTGGAAAAGAAATATTTGGAGAAACGTATCTAAAAATCCCACCCAATTATTTTGCCAAGACACTTCTGCCCTTTGTCCACAAAATCCAATTTTATTAACACCCTGAAAAAATCCAGTATATTCATAGCCTCTCAAGCAAAATTCCTTGTAAAAGTCCTCCGTATTAAGAAAATTTCCCTTCGAAAAAGTTGGCTCATCTGTTTCCGTAAATGGTTCATCATTTTTTAGCAACTCGCGGATTCGACCTCTACAAACCACCGAATCATTTTCAAACACTTCGAAATCTCCACTATCATGAAATATACTCACTGTGAATTCAGCACAACCTTCTGGCTGAAGTATCGTACTTCTTTCGAAACGAAGATTCTCAAAAACCACCGGTTGCTGCTCGAATTTTATCCCTCGTTGTTTGGCAAAGGTGGTCCACACAAGGCACATATAACCCGTTGCAGGAAACATAATCCGGCCGTCAATGGTGTGACCCACGTAGAAAGATTCGTCTTCATTGTTCGGGTTTATTTTAATTGTCGCAATTGTTGCCCCACCAATCCGACTGCGTTTCTAAAAAACCCACAAATAGGTTCATTACAAAGCTAGATCTTTCTCATAAGAATCTTCAAAATAAGTTGATGGCAATTACATACTATCATATACCGTCCCACACCATTTTGTGTTGTGATGACGCTTATAGCTAAATAAAACAGGAGTGCCCATGTTATTCACTATGAATGTCATCAATTCCCACTTTATCTTTCCTGTCCTAAAAGTACAGGTTAAGGCGATTTGGATATCTTTCCCAACTGTCGTTGCTAATTTTACTATGAACTACGAGCCGTCCAGAAGATACAGACAGGGCAAACATTAACGGTTCTCCCATAACAGCACGAAGTGGTAAGATGTACATATAACTTCAGATATATTCCATTATGAAAAACTCCTCCTTTTCTACCCGCGCATTTTATATCAATTTTCAAAACATTTTTTGCATTAGCTGCTAAAGGTTTATCATCAAATTGTACTGGCGAGTCAACCCAGAATGAGCCCGGAGGTGTTTTCACACGCAAAAATTAGGCCCCGCCCAAATCACACCTTGTCCCCAGCAAGGGCATCTGTATAATATGCAGATGTCCTTGCAAAGTGCAATGCATAGGCATATTTCATGAATGTCGCGCGTTGCTAGTGTATTGGCTGAGGTGTGGAGAAGCTATTGGGGAAGAGGTGGTTAGGGCGAGGTCTAATTTATGCGTGTGTAGTGCGTCGCATGAGTACAAAAACACGGTACCCGTACCCGTACCCAAACAAATCTTCGGGTATATTGAAAATCGGTACCTTTACCCGTACC
>JAQFXU010004441.1:0-13535 GCA_034693705.1 Spatulosminthurus flaviceps | reverse complement strand
ACCGATGGGAGACCAGTCTTATTGTACTGAATCGGGTATATCACGTAAATAAAGTCGAAATGAAATGAAATGAAATGGTGTTGGCAAAATCCACGGGATAAAAAGCTACCCACGGAGACAGAATCCAGAATCACGGAAAAGTACCAGATTTGTACTCCGTGACCCGAACCATAGAGGAACGGACCAGGGGGCACGGACCACGAAGGCACGGAGACGGACCACGTAGGCACTGACCACGGGAGACGTACTCACGGTAAGAAGGAACACGGACCACAGAGGCATGGGACCTGGACTCACTGCACAGTTGTCATATACCCAGGGACCACCGGGCCAAGGAACACGGCGACACGGAACCAACCACGGGGGTGCTCATACCCCCTTACATACGACGCAATAACTCGGATGAATGCGGAATTTAATTTGGGGTTGTAACCTAACCTAGTCTCTAACCTCTATCTTTGAATAATTTCGCTTCGGGGATTGGAAACCTAACCTAACCTTAATAAGTGTTTTAATTTCTATGATAAAATTCATTCTTAAAGGTTAGGTTATGTTAGGTTAGATGGTCGGTGCCTCCGTAGGTACCTCTCCCGTGGTGCGTGCCTACGTTTTTACGTGTCCCGTGGTCCATACCTCCGGCATCCGTGTCTTCGTGACCATGGAGTGTAAATCTGGCAACTTTCCGTGGTCCCGTGTCTCCGTGGGTAAGGATTTTTCCCGTGGATTTTGCCATCACCCGGCATTGCCCGTTTGGGTATTGCGGATAGGAAAGTTCTTTTGAGCTCCCCCAGTTCTTTATTACAGTGATTACGCATTTATAAGAGGTTTCGCAGAAAAGTGTCAGTAGGTTGAAAGCTGCTTCCGCGAAATAATACGATCAGTCCCGCCTTTGGCCGAGCTCTACTACTTTAACTTTGGTAGCTGTTTAAAAATTCAGAGGTCATGAATGGATATTACTTTTGTGGTTTCACTCTAACAACTGACAATATATGCATAGCCACATAACTAACTTCAAATAGATTTTTCCTGAAATAAATCACTGACTACAGACATTACATATGTGTTGTTGTCAAGGATTTTGTGATTACATATTGCAAACTGCTTTCCGAAAACAGCAGTATTGCTAAGTAACTTTAAATCTATTTTCTAGCAAAAATAATAATAATAAGATTACTTTTTTCTACCAAAAGTATTTCAATGTTAACGTCAATCTTTTTTCAAGCAAAAAAATTTCTAACAATAATATTACTTTTTTTAATAAACTTTACTACTTTCGTTAAAAAAATGATCCAATAAAATCATTTTGTCAAAACCGCTATGCTGTTGCTTTACAATCTTTGCAACTTTCAGTAAAAAAACAACCAATTGAATCAGAACGTTGCGTTCTACGTTTGTGCAACATGTAATGTACATATACGACGACCGTCATCATCATCATCATCATCAACATCATCCTCATCATCATCATCACGAAGCTTTTAGTTAATAAGATACGTTATTGCTCACATGCATGTTAGGGTAGGGTAAACATGAAAGTATGAGAAATGAAGTTTCTTGCAAATAAATAAAGTTTTAACGATAATAACTAAAATTTATTTTTCCCGAGACCATTATACGTATTCGAATTTTATCTCCTCCCACCTACATCATTAGTCTTTTACATGTTCACTTATTAGGACCTAAAATGTATCTATATGGTACACTTAGATTAAATTACTTTTCAAGAGTAAATCATTCAACATTATTATTATTGTATCTTATAAATACACTTTTTTGAAACCTCTTAAAAACAATAAGCCGTCAAGACATATCTATGTATATGTTTATATTTCTCACAATATAATATGGTTTTGAATATCTCACATGACATAATATTCTATGAGCAAAAACAGCATTACACCTATAGTAACCTTAAAGTATTTGTCGAAATCGCCATCATCATTCCATAGAGTAGTAACTATTTGTATTACACTTCCAACCTAAATCTCAGAAGAAGCCACGTCAAAAAGCTTGTAGAGCATTAAGTTGACATCTCCATCATAATTTCCTTCACTCCGTGCATAACTCATACGGCCGTACCCATAAAACTGGGTCGAATATTTTTTACCGTACCTCGAAATAGTACAGTACATCAACATACCCTTTATATCTTCCCTTTTTACAAAAACAAATGAGGATTTAAACAAGAAAAATCCTTTTCTTTCCCACTAACTAAGCACATATTATTATTTCCTCGCTGAAACTCACAGAATAAATCTCCATTTCACAAGTATGTATTGGCATATATATTTTTCCATATCAACATAACAAGCCGTGCTTTATCATTAACATTCCGAAATTAGTCTCAATCAATAATAACCTCACCAAAGAAGAAATAATCCAACAATAAGGTGTTTCTAAACATGTCTTTAAATATTTTGTCTACCTAAATACATAAAACATCAAAATGACAATAACAACAAAGAGTATGATTGAACTGCAGAATAACTTTGCTGGCGGTGAAAAATGTTTCTTAAGCAGTCATCATACTTGAGTGTACCTTTCATAATCTTCAACTCATATGGTTTTAAAACTATACCATCAATGATTTTTTATAGTTCTATATCACCACCTTTTCTTGGAAGGAATGCAATCATATCAAGTGTTTTTCTCAATCACTATTTTTCACACAAGTTACTGTATATAACGTAATAATAATAATAAAATTATTATTGTTTTAATTCATGCTCACACTTCAATCAAAATCAGCAACATTTTATAGTCATCTTCTTGGAGCAAACTACGCACGTAAATCCATTAGTAATCCCAATAAAATATCATTCGAATTTCTGTCTTTACACACAATAACGTTTCAATACCACAAAATGCGTAACAATGAATCATCAAATTTTATGGTACATCGTAGATTTTACATTAATTATTATGTCTGTTTAAGCTGAAATTGCAATTTTTTAAATTATGCGAAACTTTTCAATTACTATATGCTAATAAAATTTGATTAATTTAAATGGATTTTAAAATCACATTTACTAAATCTACAAATCCTTTACTACTGGAACAATAAAATTGCGACTGTGCGACTTCGCTGGAACGTTTTTTTTGCAAATAACTATTATTTCATTTCATGCAGTTAATATATTACTTTATTATTATTACTATGAATATACACTGTATACAACCAACGGTGAAAATTTGGTGAACCCTATGGAAATCATTTCATTAAAAAATCTTACCCATTCCTTCACACACTATAGCCTCACAAACAGCTTCATAATGGTAATTTATTATTTCTCGATACAATCTCAATCACAGTTCATCTTTAAAAGTCACCAACTTTAACCACATTCTTTTCTACATAACTAATGGATATTTTGAAACTTATGTGATTTTTGACATTGTCTATAAACCTTTACCCCCCAAGAACATACATACATCACTGCTCGAATCCAACATTATTATTATAATACATTCTCTCCAGTACATTACATAAGGTATAAGGTATAGGTATTCCTTATTTTATCATACCTGAAAAAATACTTTTTAAATTTCGTGTAAACTTTTTTTTACCCAAATTTTTAAATTTTCTTATTATAGGCATATAATGGGTATTTAAATAGGTTTTTTTATCCTTGACTCCCACAGTTTGAAATCGTTCACATGCAAACGATTCAGGTTCAAAACCGTCTCCCCTTTTGTATGGATTGTCTGTAATGTTTTTTACCATTTTATTTAATATTTTAGTTAAACTTTCGATTCCAATAGATGTGGCCTACAAACATTCACTTCCTCAAACATAATGTTTTTAGATTCAGGCACGTATTCCAAGTATGATACCCGTTGGAAACTTTACCATATTTATATATGTACTTTAAACAACAACTTACATAGCCACGATAATGTGGTTTTTTATAATGTGAACACTTTCAACAACCAACTCCTGTACTTAATAAATTTTTCCAACTTTCAAGTTGGTACTTAAACACTGGAAAAAGCTACCTTAGTCATATGTTCTTCCCTACTAAGCCTTTCACTCTTTGAAATCAAGCAAGAATGAAAAATGGGTCAGAAATTACTAAATATAATAGTAGAATTAATAATTTTTTTCCGTTTTTTTTTTAAATTTTATAATGGAAATAACAAGTACAATTGCCATGCTTGTCTATATACATTATCTATTTTTATATGCATTTCACGTAATATCTTACATAAATTTGAGTCAAACTTTTCACTTAAATGTTTTGTTTTGGCAACCTCATAACGCAGGATTGTATAAATTCTCGACCTAATCTTATATTTGTTGAAGGAATAATTCAGTCACCCGCTTTACCTTTAGTCATCTTTATACATTTCTTCTAAATGTATTAATTATACCTTGTTTAATACAGTTTGAAAGATAATACCTCCTTGCCCGAGTTACAAGCTTTTTTCCATACATAATTTAAAAAAAAAAACTTTTTGTGCATTCCAGAATCGTCACTCCTTATCATCATCATTGCTGAGGGATATTAATTATTATTAATTATTATGCTTTAATTGAAAGTAGCAAACGGGTAAAGCAGCATTAATTTCTTCATCAATAATTTGAAATTAAAGTAAATACGTCGTCCGGCTATAGAAAAATGGTCCAAACTAATGTCTTCTAATATTGAAGCTCTTCCCAAAACATGTATAAAACTTCCATCCATACTAAAGATAATAAAATTTTGCTTTACAAATTAAATATTTTATAAAGTTGCATTAAATTCAAAGGTTAATTGCATAAAAGGTCTCCAAAAATCCTACCATTCTTAAAAATCTCAAGCACTCATCAAACACAATGCATTCAAAAGCATTGTAAGCTAAATAGTATAAATTACGTAATTATTATGTAAATAGTTTTGCACCAACACCATAAATAATGGAAATAATTTAAGCATAAATAATAATAATTATTATTAAAAAAAGGGACTAAGATATAATCTACTTCCTTGCTGACCTTCAAGAATTCAACGAATACCAGCGGATCCAACATATTATATGATTTTTTTATACGCAGTGTATTGTAATGTATATAGTGACAGTCACAACTATATATTTGAGTACATGAATGAGTAGTTCTATAGGGAAAAAAGTCTTTCTCTATGAAGAACCTGTTGATACATATTGAATTAACTTGAGGACAACAATTTGCATGAAGTTAGACTAAACTAATTTTGTAGCACCATTGAGTTCATTTACGTAAAATCATTGTTTCCTTGACGAGCAAATATATAAAGGACTGACTGATCATACAACTCCACTAATAGAAATTATTATTACGCCTTTTTCTATAATCCTTTAATTGTTAATAACATCCTAGCATCCTCCTTCACATTTGGCATCCACCTCTAATATTATTTACCAGTGAGATGACAAGTGACCTTCTCTCTTCTAAACCCGACAAGAATAATTGTTTTACAATATTACGTGTGAAATCAATAACAATGTGATAAAAAGAATCCGCCGTTGCGTTCCTTATACCAAACGATGACTTAAAACAATAATAATCAACTAACAATATATATTCGTTAATAACAATAATTTAAACAACAATAATAGCCACAACCATTGTTTTGAAAAATAAAACTTTTAAAACAAGCTGCACCACATAACTAAAGGGGATATAAACCAAGTTACCCATTTAACCCTTGACCACCATCAATAATATCGTAGTAGGAAACTTTGTAATAATTATTTAGTTACATATATTTATGGACCGGAATCCCATCACCAATCAAATATTTTTCGTAATTAATATATGCTGTCTAAAACCACGTTACCTTGTCAATTGTGATATTACCTATAGTATGTATCTACGATTTTTGCATACGTTTTATTTGATTACATTACAAACCCAACTCCACGGAAAACGAATTTCAGAAAAATGGAATTCTCTCATACTTTATTTAATTAGAGGATAGCAAGACACCAACTAAGATCTTGGCAGAAGCCTAAAAAGGAGTTGTTAATTTATTACTATTACCACGGAAGAAACCATTTTTGAGTAATTAGTAGTAGCTAATTTTCTTAACAAATGAGGGGTCAAGTGTGGAACACGGTTCCCTTGACCTCGTCATCAACATATAAGGTACATGTGTACGCGTTTAATTTATCGCCAGTGGCACCAACCTGGGTGTTGGCGTTCCAAACGCTGTCTTAATTAATTACAACTAAATTAACCTACAGAACTTTTTATATAGACATAACTTATAACTTCAAGTATTTAATAAACCAATCATTCATGAAAAACTCTTAGTAGTTCATTCCCCCACAACCTCAAGCATCTGGATCATACCGTATAAAAAGGCTTTCCAAAGGATAATAAAATATAACTAAAAAAGGCAAAAGCGAAAGGAAATGTCAAATGTCATGTCATCAGAATTTCAAACAAATTCTTACTAAATAACAGCAATAACGAAATCAATTTCAATGTTTTTCACTTTTACAATAACGCGGGCAAAAGGCAGATACGAATATATATATCAACTTATGTATGACGTAAAAAAGCAGAAAAAGTCCATGAACTTTGTAGCAGTGGAAGGTGGAAGTGATATTGTATTGTGATGAAACTATGTGTTTCCATGTTTCCAAAATGCCACTTGCTCCTTTTAACCAAGTAAAAATGTAGAGCACTACATTAAAATGGGCAGGTAAAAAATTGCTCCACCTTATCAGCGTCCAGGATATAACAATAATTCTATAAGATGTAAGGGCAAAAATTCCACCCGAGAGATATCAATTTTCCCATAACAACAGTTTTCTCTCATATGTCACTCCGCAGATTAGATAATGAATTCTGTCCAATTTGACAAGTTTCGGCTATCTGTCTTACTCACCCATACTACCTTGGCTACAGCAAAAACATATGCGACTTATTTTTTTAAACATCCTAAACTGTCCGGTGGTATAAATAGAACTACTACGAAAATTTTATGAGCTGATTGTTGCCACTTCGGATGAGGAATATTCCATTAAATATATAACAGAAGTGACCCAGGAGAGTAGGGTAACACGCTTTGCCCGAAACTGAAATGGTAATAACCAGCTAGCAAAAATTTCACTCAGTTCCTCACCCCTAACAGGCATTAATGTTAGTTGTTGTAAATTATGATAAACTAAGTCACATATGTTAAAAATTTACTTGATTAAATTTTGGGTGAAATTCAGACATCTGTGCACATATATTTGTCACAAGCATCAAGAGCTTCAACTCATGCATTTCACTCAGATCACAATTTCTTAGAGTTAAACGTGATGATAATTGAATTGGACTTGAGGAGAGCATTAAATGCTGCTGATTATATCTGATGTAATTTCATG
Organism: Spatulosminthurus flaviceps; assembly: GCA_034693705.1. NCBI lineage: Eukaryota > Metazoa > Arthropoda > Collembola > Symphypleona > Sminthuridae > Spatulosminthurus > Spatulosminthurus flaviceps. The sequence continues at coordinate 6,197 of JAQFXU010004441.1, read as the reverse complement.
GATACGCTCTGCCATAAAATAGTTTCGTCATGATGTAAAATTCAATGCTTCATTCTTGTTCCATTTAGGACGTATTTATACATCATTGTATGTAGTGCCACAAGGAAAGAGTGTAGGTGATTTTTTCCATAGAGAACAATGTGATAATTGTAGTAAATAATATAACTTCATTTAAGTATTACAAGTGCTGAGGTTCCAGTCTATTTTCATACACTGCTTACAGACCATGTGCCATGTGCAAAATAATGAGGAGTTCTTGACATTTGACTGGATGTCAGGAATTGTGCTACGTGTTGACAGGGCTTAGAACTGAAAGACTTTCTTGTTGAGTAATTCTGCATTACTAGCTGTGTTTATAAACGGAAAATGACTACATACTTTTAAAACTATAATTCAGTTATTTACGTCGTACATCAGTCAACTTTTGCGAAGTACTATAAATGGTTGGCATCACATGCGCACGCTGCAACTTCAGCTCTGATGGGAGCTTCTCAAAATCTCAATGTGATTTTTTAAAATTCTAATTTGTACTCTTTTGACAGGATAAAGGTTGTGAATACATCTCACTTTGGCAAAGTAGTCAATACATGAATTTATGCAACCGACATGTAGCTCATACAATCGCACATATCGATTACGGCTTCACCCGAGGATGAAATTAATTGGTAGAATTATTACCAGATTCCCTGACTCACTCAGTCCTTTTAATAAAACTCTAAGATACTCACAAATCCTACTTTATCGAATAGTTCCTATTCAGCGAAATTCCATGGAAAATCTACTTCAACCTTCGATTACTCAATGCAATGCAGGGCATATTAAATGCTAAGCAAAGCAATTTATGAGTTAAATTGTAATAGTTTGGCATGTGTTAAATTTCGAATGAATTAAATGAATTGGGTCAAAGTCAGCTAAAATGTAATCTGTGCTAGCTGTTTCTCCTTTAGCTTGATCTGGAAGAGATAACTTGTTTTCCAGGCGATTTCCCTGATATGGAAGTTGTCGAATCGGACCAACAGTGAATGATAAATTCTGGACGCATGATTCAAACTTTTTCAATAAACAGTATGTTTAGGCAACCCATGGTGCTAGGCATGGTAGGGATGCTAGGCATGCTAGGCATGCTAGGCATACACAAGGAAGGGAGTGTTGTAATCAGTAGCAATCTTGCAAATAATGAACAAATCAAGAAGTCAAAATTAACTGCTCTTGGCACAAGGTCAGCACGTGGTTTTGAATAAATAAATTTGACATCTCCTGACAAATGTGGAAGCATTTGAGTAACCATAATTCCAACTTCTACACAAAGCGAGGAAGTTCTGAATCTGAAAAAAATAGTAGTTTGGAAATGGAAATGCAGAGCTACATCAAGCTGGAAGGTATTTACTGCGTATTGTGACATCAAGTTAAAATTTTATAAATGCTACGAGAATAAAATTCATGCAACAAAATTAAAAGAGTCATTGGCAAAATTATTTATCCAACAATAATAATAACTGCAAAGTATCCCCACGCCACATGCTAGTAATTGGCGAATTGGGAAAGAATTAACAGACTGGTTTTCCATACAAGTCTTAGAATCTACTTAGTTTTTTGTCTTCAGCAATAACTGCTTCGGCAATTGAGGTCGGTAATTGTAATTACCTACATGTCTTTAACAATTAAGCAGCAATACAAGGAACGCAAACACACAAAAAGCAATTCGACAGAAGTTAATCAAATGGAATTGGATATATAGTGCGGTAAATTATGAGGCATTAGCAGATATAACAAGGGTCTACAGCAATAAATTATTAATACTTGGTTAAAAGTTAAGCATGCATACATTGATGACGAACTGGTGGTGTTGAGCCACTAAAAGCTGAATTTTAACAGTCGATAAAAACACATTAAATAAGGATTATTACATCACGAGTTTCAACCTAAGTTGAACATAAGACTTGTGATCCTGACTTTGCTGTGAAAAATGCTTACATGACAGAATTATGCCATTTAAGTTTAACTAATAGAGCAAATCACTCATATTTTCTCAAAGATGAAACAGCGTGAAAACAAGGTTGGATACGATGCAGTTACATATTCACCACACTAACACAGGAATTACAATTCTAGCGAAACCTTATGTCTTGTACGCTGCTTAGTCTTGACGATCTCGAAGAGATTTCCAAAAATCGTAAACGAAGTTAATGGATGTTTAAATTGGTTCCTGAAGACTGATGTTGGGTTATTACAGAGTGGCAATCTATGATTAATTAGGATCAATGTCATTCGTAACTCACTGATTCCATGGCGGTACTGATAATTATTTTGATGGAATTGCTGAGTCGACAATGGGCTAGGCTTCAATCCTTACGAGCTCTGCGTTTCTTGGTTCCTCGACTCTTGGCTTCTTCCCAAGCATCTGTGCCGATAATCAAATTGCTAGCGTTACTAACAGCGTTTTGTAGTACACAATTCTATCCATTCATTTCTAACTGGATTTTAAATAAAAGCCAAATTCATTTATCCTATCATGAATGTAAAACCAAGTTCCAACAGGGAATTTAACTCAAGTAGGCTATTCAAAGTAGGCTATTCAAAGTAGTCTTACCTCCCATTTCATCAAATGCAATATTATTTCTAGGATCTGCGGGGGGATCCTTTTCAACGGTTCCAGAAAAAATGGGAGTAACAATAGGTGTTTCCTTGACAACTTCAACCACAGGTTCGTTATTCTCCTTCTGGATCGTCTGATTAGTAGTAGTTACTTTCGCAGGGACTGGAACAGGATCGACCTTTTCAACTTTCTCAGCGACAGCAGTTACAACATTTGGTGAAACGTCAACAGCTGATTGAACGAGTGCGCTGTTCGCTTTCTTCTTGGACTCCTTAACTGGTTTGGTTGGCGTGACGGGTTGCTTTTCTTCTGTGTCAATTTGAGTCTGTGAAGCTGGCACATCCTTCAGAATCTGCTCGTCAACGACAGTTTTAATTGGAGCAGAATTTTCACTTCTGATTGACTGCGTGACGTCTTTCTTGGACTTGACTACCTTTTTCTTGTCTTTTCTTGATACAGCCTGGATCCAGTCTCCTTAAGTACAAGCGAGAATAAGTTGGTGAAGAATTGGGTAATCATAAATAAACAATAAAAATGCTCCAAAAAAGCCTACTTGCTTAATCAATGTATCTCACGAAAAAACGATGTGTAACAACTATAACATGACTTACCAGCCTCTAGATCTTCAGCAAGCGAATTCAAGCCCTTTTCTTTTTTCGGTGAGCTTGTTTTCTGGTTTCCTTGTGGTCTAACATTTTCCTTGTTGCTGTTGCTTGACTCTTTTCCCTTCACTAACTTCACGGTTCCATTTACTTTGGGGCTTGATTTTTCTTGAACAGTATGACCATTCGCAACAACCTTTTCTTTTGCTTTCGTGCTTACTTTTAATGGCGTAGAACTTCTTTGCCGTAGACTTGCCGTTGCCCGGCTCCCTTTGCTCGAGGTTTGGAGTACGGCCAAATGCTGGAAACTAGGCTCTTGAGTTTTTTGAAATCCAAATACGTAAACAAGAAGAGCACAAAGTACAACTCCCACTACCGGGATCGCCAACTGAGGTTCCACACTAGTCAAAATATCCATGTCGGGTTACCGTTCTTCCAGTTTGATCAGTGACAAGTGGATGATCTCAAAACTACCAGTTTAACACTACTAAGGTTGCAATCTGTAAATACAAAAATAAACTTAGACTTGAACTCTTCCATTGCATTCCTCAAATTGTTCGAAGTCCGAATTATCCCCCGAATTATTCTTGGTGTCAATTCACACGACATGAAAAATGGAGACTGGACAAATCTAAAGAGGTTCTGGATAACAATAAGAATGTTCATGATAACCCGCTGCAATCACAGATTGTAAGTGCTCTTTCTTTGGTCCAAATCCGCGATGAAAAAGCACTGGCACAAACGCGCATACATTACTTAAATGGCTAGCTCAAGCCTCCCCGCAGTGTACTAATAACATTTCCCGATCAGTTCCAGCTGTCGCGACAAAAGATGGACGACTTGGCACGTATCTACTTTATAGCATACTGAATCCATTTGTCTTCTTTGTCTCTCTTGTCTCCAACAAAATATTAAATATGGTATATGTTACCCCACTACCAGCAACCACCACAAAGACCTTAACACTTTAAATACCAGTAAAAATGTATCCCGCAAATACCGGTACACTCGCATCTACTAAGATACTTACTAGAAGAAACTTACTAACTGCTCAAACCAATGCCTCTCAGTCCTAAATTCTTTGCCTAAAAACCTAAAAACTATCCCATCTCAAATAACACTAGTAAATGACTGTCTTAATCCACTGTCCTTACTGACCACTTCGAAAACTCACATCCTTCCACATCTCCCACCATAGCTCCATAAATGATTGCATTTATGTTTATGGTTAAATATAAGTCTTCACAAATCACCATCAACTCACCGCTTTCCGCTTACCCACCTAAATCCTAAAATAATTCTGTCAAAAATTCCTCCCCCACCTTCTAATTCCCGGACAACAGCATAACTCAAAAAACATAATAACCTAATTTTAATCCCCACAAAATCCTCAACTATCCATTTCAAACCTCAAATCCTCCCATTAAGACACCAAAACATAAACCTAATCCCATAGAACCTGTCAACTCACTCCTGTCAGCCACTGGCCAGCATCTATTTAAATTCTATACATACTTAACCGGCAAAACCCATAACTTACGATACGACATTTGACACCTCCCCAACAGTCATAACCTCTTCACAAAATCCTTAAATTTTAAAAAACAATTTCATAAACACTAAAAAATCGAAATTACAACAACAAAAATCACTCACCACAATCACATAAGAAGTAAATGTTCGTACTCACTCCAGCTGTCAGCCCGTTATTATTACTTCCTGCAATAATAATAATAATAGTAATAACAATAATTACCGACGAAAAAATGAAATTTCATGCAAACACTCTATCCCATATGCTGCTTCTCCAAACTTCCTGGGGGATTTATCTATGAATCTTTCACGATCCGCTCTGGTCGAGCCAAAAGGACACTGTATCTCCACACAAAAGCACTCTATATCCCATCGATTACAATACTTTTTACTCAAATAATTAAACAGCAACTTTGTATAGGAAGAAACTCACCAGGCAAGAGCGTCGTCAGACACAGTAAATGACCATTTAGTATTTACAGGCACCGTACGAATTATGACAATATGTGATAACCCAGTCAACTATTATATAGATAGTGTATGAGCCTCTCTCTCTCTCTCTTCCTATTCTCAGTCTGAGGAATATTAAGTCCACGTTCTATCTTCGCACTCACATATATACGAGTATATATCTATATATATAAGTATGTCTTACAATATTCAATGCTGCTGTATTGTCGGGCAAAACTTTTGTCAGGATAAAAGTTACCTATAATATTACAGGAGCTAAAAGCACGGTGTTTGTGTACACGTAAGTATGTTATGGGGGGGGGGGACAAATAGATTCCTAGTTTATTCTAATAATAATTATGATTATATTCTATAAAGAGTATATTTCAACAGTTGACTTAACTGACATACTCTCTCTCTCTCAAACTCTCAACTATCCTATGTACTTTTTCCTCCCAAGCCGGACAAAAACGACATTTAACTCTGGTATATATACGTAACTTACACTATAATATAGACTCCCGTTAAAAAATCCTTATTTTTCACTCTTTATGGATTTAGGACTTGTATTATATATATACTTTCTAAGACTCGACTCACATATATATATAGAGTATACGTAAACTGCTATTGGCCTTTTTTTAAGATTATATAGACAAATCACTTGTTGTTTTGTTAAAGTGACTAAAAAGTCAGGTCTTCTGCTTCTCTCTCTCGTTGCCTTCGTAGTGTATACAGAGGCTTTTAATGCGGATTTGAATCAGTTTGGTGTGTGTACTCAACTTCAGCAGTACTGTTTCATGTTGCTTCTGTTTAGTTAGTATGGTGTGGTACGGGGCTGGCTTTTTTACTTGTAAGGTGGCCTGTTGAGTTTATATAGAGAGAATTCAGGAGCAAATGCATGAGCAAAATCTCAAAAGTTTGCAATATGTATATGAGAGGTTTGGAGAATTGTCTGGATGGGGGATTCCACAGTAATATACTTATTATGCTCATTTAGTATGCCTGTGGGTTCG
>JAQFXU010004440.1:0-13539 GCA_034693705.1 Spatulosminthurus flaviceps | reverse complement strand
ATCCAACTTCAGGGGAAGAATATTCAGTTTACCAATCAGGTGGATTGCGATCAAATTGAATCGTAAATCCAAAGCGGACAGCATTTTGAAAATGTTTCTGAGAACGAGAGTATTTCTTCGAACTTTCCAGCGTTTATTTGAATGAAATATTTTGATTTTGGTGTCACCAAAGTTTTCACGTAATATTGTTTTTCAATTTGACGACTGCGATACAATTTTTGTTTTCCGAAAATTTTACCACATTCTTTGCTCTAACTCTGCCTAAAAATGTGCTTCATTTACATTTATGGTTTGATGGGTAGAAATTGTGTAGAAATTATATTTCATTTTTTCAGAGAATTGTCATTCCTTCCAAATATGAAGTACGTACTGAGGTGACCCTCGTATTCACACAAGAATCCTGCCAGGGCTTTCAAGCAGAAGTGCCTCACAAACATGTAAAAATGTCCAATTTAATTAAGCTCAGTCAGAATAAAATGATGCCTCTCCTAAATTCTCCAACATAATAATTATCGTCAAATATTCGAAACTTTCTAATAGAAATATACGTATATATAATTATGAAACTTGAAAAGGTGTAATTTATGTACTTAGAATGAAATGTCTATCAATTTTTACTGGTAGTGTTGAGCTCTTATTTTCCAAATTACTGTGTATTTCAAACAGTATTAAAATACTTTTCATATTTTGTAAATGAGTCTCTTTAATGTTACGTACATACATAGCAAGTAATCCTGGATAATATAAAAATTACCCTACTACAGTATATTCTCGATATAGTGGTTCCCCCTAAGATGGCATTCCCTCTACGGTGGCTGACTCAAATTCTCCCCAGAGATTCCCCATGTCTAATGTATACACTATAGTGACAGGGTTTTTCGAAAAATCTCTATATAATGGCGGAATTTTTAAGAATTTTTTGGGCTTTAGGCACGTTTTCCTCCTTTTTGGCCAAAATTAGACTATTTTCAGATGAAAAATGACAAAATACTAAATTATACGGAATCAAAGTTTCTTTTTGAAATTCTTTTGTAAATCAACAGAACTTTGTCTAATTTTTCGGTGATGCTTTCAGATGTGGCATGACGTTAAATCTTAGCAGGGAAAATGCATGGGGCGTTATAGTGGCAGAATTTCTGGGATCCCTTGGGTGTCACTATATAGAGAATCTACTGTACATATTTTACTCATTTACAAAACGTTGCCATAGGAAAATATGGCTAAAATTTCAAATATCGGGAATGAAATGTCTAATAATTAAATTTGATATGACTGACCCAATTTCCCACTTTAATTGCCAAATATAAATAAATAATAACTGGAGTGTTGGTGAATATATAGACCCATGAGTTGCGCGTAATAATAAAATTACGTAATGAAAACATTTATTATTTTTTTCATTTTATAGTTTTTAGTTATTCCTTAGCCAGCTTTTGAAGCTAATTGAAATCGCTGTGTAATTTTACAGGAATACAAATGTAAATTTTTGGGACAGCTGAATGTATTTAATTTCAAATCCCTTAGGGTGTACTCACATAGAATCCGTCCGTAAATTTTTTCTTCCGTAAAACGGAAGAAACCTATGGCGTAATGCTTAACAGTTTCAATGATAACCAACGGTTTCTATGTGAGTGGTTTCTTCCGTACCGTAAAAAAACTCACTTTTACGGACGGAAAAGGTTCTATGTGAGTACACCCTAACATCTTTTCAACTCATCCGAGAACCACCAGAATCATTACTGGCGTGAAAAGCTATTTGGATTTAATTAATTACGAACAATGGGACCGATTTCAACCAATAGTAACAAATTAGCCGACCCTAAGTAAAGCTCACAATAATTTAGAACGAAAATGTGGTCCAGCATTTTAAAAATGTGAGAGAAGCTCACAAGTATAGAATAGGGTATTTGGTTAGGGTGCTCACGCCGCCCTAAAAACTCCCGAGTAAAAACATGTAAAACGAAAATAATTCTACATCTTAAATTGGAATAATAATTCCTTTGTTATCCTATTTTTTAAGGTATTCGATATTGTCTTTAAAGGTAACTTCTAAATTCGTGATTTCCAAGTTGCAGAAACGACACATTCTAAAGTTTTATCAATAACAAGCTCCATGCAAATCCTTTTCTATATTCATTTTATAGCCTTTTCAAGTATAATACATTCATTTTAATTTGTTTGTACGATTCGTGTGGTTCAAGATATTGCTGAGAAAAAGACCTAAATAAATTTGTTTAATACAAAATGAATTTTTAGGACACTAATCCAAATCATTTGCAATTTTGGGTGGTTCATCTTACAGTATTTTTGCGTGTTATCCAGCATGAGAGGCTCACACTAAACCTCTAGGTTCAAATTGTAAATAATACGAAGGACCAAAACTTGATACTGTTGCGTTGGAGGTTGGCGCCTGATAGCTAAGTGCCAAGGATCTGGTTTACAAGTGTCGTCTGAGTCCCGGGTTCGAATCCCGGAGTGGCTTGTAGTTGGTATTAAAGCAAAGGGGTTTTTTCCCACTGGATTTTTCCCCTGACCGCTCAGACATATGACCGCCTCCGCGCGTTTACAATGATGGCCTCAGAAAGCCAGAGTTAATTACTCGCAGTTAGTGTCATACATTGAACTTTGTAAATAAACTGAACTAATAAAGGTTAAGATGGTTGACAACTCCGACAGACTTTAACAGGTAGAGTTTGGAATATAAGCCCCGATATTTTTTTTTATTACTGTTGCGGTGGTGAGAATTACTTTCTCTTTTAACGTTTTCTCTAATTCGCAGCTTAAGGCCTAATCTGATATTGTCTTAAAGAAAACAAACTCAATCGAACATCAGTCGTCTTTCTTTTGACGGTAATAGTTTCACTGTGCACGTATTTTTGGGGACTGAAGTGGACTAAAGAATTCAAACACATTGAGTAGCGTCATTTCGAGAGAATGCTAAATATTTGTTAATTCAGCCTCAAATAAAAGTTAGATTGGAAACTTCATACAATTGCGCAGGCACTGTGGTAGATCTTATTAGAAATATTTAAAAGGGAAAATCCCAAATCAGCTTACGCTGCATTACGTGCTTTGAATGACAAAGCTCACGTAGGAACGGCATATTGCAGAATCCTCAGTATAATAATTGGATAAACCAGTTCCAAAACCCAGAGAAGCTGCATTCCTTCAAACCAATTTTTCTTTGCTCATGGAAGCAATCAAGTCCAAAATTTCTTTACATGACTTAATTCCTTTGCAATAAGTCTCTCAAAGGCATCAAGAATACATGTATATTCGTTCTGGGTACACCCCACAACCTACTTGACAATAGACATATGAATGTAAAAAAGGGATTCATTAAAATTGGTACATACTCTCGCCCCATGCACTCCCATCCTCCTTGAAGCCAATGCTGTACAAAATGCTGCAATACTCCGTAATTATACTTTTTTGGGTAGTACATAACATTTTATAATGAGTTTTGTAAAACTACACACTCAAGTTGTATCGCGTGGGAAAAAGCCTATAAAACATTAATTATTACAAATACCGAAAAAGTACTCAGAACTATGAAATTACTCGACAACAATATTTAGATAATGGAACACAATACCACGTTGCATCAAAAGCAAGGTAATTTACCATTTGATTAACCCATATGACCTCAGGCAGAATTGCATTGCAAAGTGAAAGTCAATCCCGAGAGAATAAGAAATTCGAGTCTAGTCCAGTATGAATTTCAACTTTACCATTTACTACTTTAACATTCCTGCAAATATCTTGCTCATACCCACAAAATGAAAAATACTATTGCAGACTTGCGTATATGAAATAATAATACATTGAATTTGATTCCTCACGGCTAGTTCACAAGGGGTAACAGTACTGACGTCAGAGTTATTCTCCCCATCTTGTTTTACTTTTAGTGGTACTGGACCAGTTACAATAATTGAATAAACCACACGCTGTTGGGCTCTCATGCCCGGCAAAGCCGTTATAGTATCATATGAGTTCCACAAGTGATCATGAATAACAATGTAAGCTTTTTTTGTTACTGACAAAAACTTTTCTTTACCACAACATACTTTCTTTTTTTGATACTTCTTTCTATTTTAAATAGAAAATAAATCATTATGCATAGTAACATCATTACGCTAATAATTTACTATACTAAGAATTTATAGTACTAAAAGAATACTCATTTTTAAAGAATGTTATTTCAAGGGAAATTCCCACCCAAATTTTAATTAACATAGAGAGAAACGTTTCTATTTCAACAGAGAGAAATTAACGCATGTTCCCTCGCTACTTCTTATGAATTTGAAAGAGTTTTTGTCTCAAGAGTAAAAAGCATAGCTCTACGTATTTTGCTACAGAAAAGAAATGTAAATTGAAACTGTAGCGTAAATGACGTCACTGTCTAAGCTAAGCTAAGAACTGCAAGTCAGGAGCAATACCAGCCTTAGGTATTCATGTTCAGCCTACTATGACTGTTACTCTTAAGAAGTAGTACATAGGCTCCGGGGTGTATGCATACCAAGGGAACATGAAAGCTTTCCCTTTATTTACTGTGTTGCACTTACGAATCAAAGGAGTATCTATCTTCTCTCTTTTATATGATCCGAGAACGTGGTCACATAAAAAGAAAATGAAGATCTAAAGTTAAAAGGAGAATGAGGAGTCGAACGGGTAATAAATCCAAACGTAGATAGCTATTGATAGGTTGGTGGTGGTACCAGGAACAGAAGCTCCTCCTGAGGATTAGAAGCATTAGTGAGGAAAAGGAAGAGCTAAGTTACAAATTGCTGACATAATATTGACACGCCAGGGCATTGATAAAAGAATCAACATGTAGAAATATTATTGATTTCTATGGGTTGGGTAGTCGAGGAGAAAGTCAGAGGAGAGAGTAAAAAGGGTGAAAGGAAGTTGGTTGAGGATGATGAAAGATACATAGTACAGATATAGGACTGATACATATTTACAAGGATGATGGACATGGAAACATTTACAAATTGATCTGATAGAAGTCATGTAAAAAAATCCCAGTAGTATTATTTCCTATCATCTATCCTTCGTTGACAGAATAGTAATAAAATAGGACATGAAATGATTTTAATTTCCTCAATCTTTCCTCTCGACTTACAAGAATTTAGCCGTACTTGACTATGCCGAAGAGTCAAATATTTGTATGGAGAGAGAATCGCGGAAGGAAAGGATGAATACATTGTGTATCTTTTATTTTGTAGGGTAGTGAAGGAGAGGCTTGGGATTACTTTCACCAGAGTTTTATTTGCTGTCTGAATATTTTTTCTTTATTTTTTCCTTCTCTCTCTCTCTCTCTCTCTTCCTATTTTTACATATTTGAAGTGTGTTTTGAGAAAAAAATGATTTTTTACTCTTGCTTATATGATATTTTCTCAGTATGTTGTCTTCTGGCCCAGCAACTGATTTGATATTCTGTCCTTCACTCAATTCTCACTTTAGACTCTTGTGTACAACAAGTGAAAAAGTGGATATTTCCTATTCACTTCTCCTTTCTATTTCTCTCTCTCTCTCTCTCGCTCTTTAGAAAACCCGAGCCAGGTTCTTCTAAGCGAATGCACATATTTTCCAGTTTGAACATAGCAATGTGGTCGTGTGGGCCAAAAAAAGTGATGCTAGTGAAAGTAGGGATGGGACATACATAAGTGTTAGATATGACGGTGGAAATTTTCTCATGGTGGAAATATCAAAGTGTACAAATTGCGTTTTCACGTTCAACTGCATTCAGGATCCCATGGAAATAAAATTGCCAACGAAGCAACTTACTCTACCCTTGTTAACTTTACACTTCCCCATAAGCATTCATATTGTATAAAGTATGGTTATGGTAGTTGATGGAACAACCATCTCACTCCAAGCTTCCGTTTACCCATCCTTCCCTATATATACATAATAGACTGTATACTACAACCAATGGGATGACAAAGTCTCACGCTGGGGCTGAATCACACCCTCAACTTCATCCGTAAAAGTCGCCCCGACTTTTCACTTTATACAAGTATTTTTTATATTTTTCTATCAAAAAAATCAACTCCCTATAGAATAGATACTCCAAAATTCTTTCATGATCTTCCCACTTTTACGATACGTTTTGTGTTGGTTTTCTTTTTTTTACTTTACTTTTTTTTCCCAAACAGTAATAATTTCTTATTTGGACCACTCAACTCTTGAGTGAAACTGTGCCCATGGAAATAGTTGAGCTAAAAACATTTATATTACCGGAGGTCCATGTGTAGAGAAATTTCATACTTGAGGCAAGAGAGAAATTCCAAATCAAATAATTTATGATGGAAATTTTATACTTAAACAGTGACAGCTCAAGTGGAATTAGAAGCGTATGTTGAATTTAAAGCTAAAATCCGGAATGGGATTTCTATCACCCTGCGAGCCCTTGGCTGAGGAATACATACTCCAATTTTCCCTATTTGAAACAAACTACATACATTTTGGTTCAATATTAATCAGTTCCTTTCCCTCTTGACTTTCTCCAAATGTGTGACTTATGTGTAACCAAAACGCTTGTAATCTACAAAGGTCTCCCCTAAAGTCAGTTCTACCAATGAACTTACCCCGCCCCTCCCTTTTCCCACACTCCCATACAAATCTACTACTACTTGAACTTTGAAAATAGAAAGTGAGCAAAACTCTCTATAAACTTTCTTCCCTGAAAACTCTCTCCTCCTCTTATTCCTCTGAAATCACTCTCGTCTATAGGTACTATTGAATAAAGGGAAAGAGAGCTAGCACAAGAGATAGGAACCACTCATAATTTTCAATGTGACGGGAAATGCGGATTTATGACTTCTCTCCTGCAGGATCACTTATTCCAGCGAGAAGAGAATCCCGAGAAAAGGGAAAGTCAATGGGGAATGTGAATAGAAGGAGGAGGGAAGTGCAGTAGAAAGTGGTAAAAAATGCAAAATTTTTTTAAATTCACAAATCGGCTTGACTTTCTTTCCCTATTAGATACATTGTACATATATATATATATAGTATGTATGTATAGGGCGAGAATACAAATAGGGAGAAAGACAGAAGGAACGGAAATACATAAGAATGAGAAAAAAAATGAACTTTTCCGCTCTCCGCAAAAGCTTGTTTTGTCGGATGTGAGCCTACAAGTTTTTTTTCTTCTTTAAAAATTCCAGAAAAAGAGTGAGGACTTTAAAAGAGAGAAACTCAAGTGAAAGAGACAATGCTACGGAGTGACAGACTAGGATTGTGAGCGGTTGAAAGCATTGTAAGAAAGGGAAGGGAGAAAGGAGTAATATAATATTGGTGGGCTATATACTACCCGGACAAAGGTTGAATCTGGATGAAATCCTCTACAAAAGACGTATGTACAAAGACTGGGGATACTTTGGATTTTATTCGTCCTTGTACTTTCTCCTTATTTCCATAGAATTTTATATACATGTAGGCTCTATGTCTCTATACATATGTACATATAGGACTTTTCATTGAACATGGTGGTGTAAAAGCTTTCAATCAAACGAGGCAGTGAACTGTGAATAAATCAGGAGTAAATCCTGAGACAAGCTTCCTCAACACAACCACACCAATTCCATCAAATTGAAATCAAAATTGAAAATTCATGTGTGTAGCTTGGGAGAGAAAAAAAATATCCTATTCCACTGGTATTCATACATTTTGCTATTGAAACTTTTAGTATATCTCATATTCTCGTGAATGTCTCTATACAGTATAGTAGGACCTAACACAATGTGTACGTAGCATGTATTATTATTTGCATTCTTGTGTTTTCCAATCTCGGGCTCCAAGACTTTCTCCCTTTCCTCCCTGAGTCCCACTCCTTCTCTCAAGGATAATCTAATACGTGAGGATTTTCCAAGAAGGAATAACATGGTGCATACTTGAGTAAACATTTCTTCCCACTTCCCCTCCTTTTCGAACATTACCCTTGTAGATATAGGTATAGCTACTATATAGGAATTAAAAATCAAAGCTTAGATAAACAACAATGAATCCACGCAATAGACTGAATGAGGAAAACGCTTGGAGAAAGTTATGAAGAATGATTGGGTGGTTTCAAGTTTTCTCCCCTCGTCTTTTCTCTATCGTCCTTTATTCCTGAGAGAGAGAGAGAAAAAAAAAAGCTTTAGGGAAATAAAAAGGAAAAAAAGAGGAGAATGTCAACATTTGAATTAATGAAAGATTTGGCGTAAGATTTTTATACGTAAATTCTCGGGAGTTGAAATTAAAGGAGAGCTTTCTTCTCTTCTAAAAAAAAATAATCATGGATTATGCATTTGAAGTATTGTGAAAGCTCAATTGACAATCTGGGTAGCTTTTGACATGACATTAATCAAGGAAATTGAAGTCTGATTACTTTTAGGTTTTATGGATTTTTTTTTAAAATGGGATCTTCCCTTAAATCCTCAAACGTTGATGGATGCAATTTGATGTAAAGGATTTTCAAGTGAGTGCAATCAGGAAGTTTCTCCGTGAGTGACATTATTATTTATTATCCTTGCAATTTGAGAAAAAAATTCTTTCCTAATCATTAATCCTTTTGAATGGGCTTAAAGGCTGTTGAATTACTCATGAAATATGAAGAAATTAGGGGAAGGTGTAAATCCCCCTCGTTTTTAGCACAATCAATAGAGCTTCTTGTAAGAATTCAATGGTCTTTATAATTGGGTGAGTACTTGAAGAGTAGCTGGAATCTTTGAGTTTTCTTTCACATTTTTATGCATAAAAAATATATTTGAAATAATGGGAATTTTACCTCAAGATACTTTCACTCTATAGTAAGCTCCTTGAGTATGGTAAGTTATCGGGGGAAGTGTGAGTCTGAATTTTTTATTTCTTTCTCCAGAACACTCAAGATGAGAGAGAGAGAAATCAGGAGAGTTCCATGCTTGATCATTTGCATCTCACTCCACTGCCTTTAGTCAGTTGCTCAAAATCTCTTGAAATCGATTCCTTTGAAAACTGTCAGACTGTTACGATGTGTTCCCGTTTTTCTCTCTCCTTTCCAAACAACTCGATCGGGAGCTGGACTATTGATCGAAAAAGTCTCCGCGTTTAAATGTACTTTCATCCAAGAAATATTCATCCAATTTAAATTCGTCCACGATAGTAATTACTGTAGCCGAAATCCATTTCATTCAATTTATCTTTACGGAAGAATTTTCGTTGAAATTCAGCCAATACGTTAAATATAACGAGACAACATCACTATGAAATTCCAAGGCTCAAATGTAAAATTCCTTTGATATTTGCCATACGTGTAAAAAATTTTGGTTGGGAAAAAATTGGGCAATATTTTTAATAATTTTTCTCCTTTAATATATTTTTCCATACATAATCTTGACCTCATTATTTTAAGTGTAATTTTTTTTGTTTGTAATTTTTAAAAAACTTTATTTTTTTCGATGGTGTCTAATAGTTTTGGACTTGAGATTATTGGATGAAACGATTAGGACGAAAAGAGTAGTTGTACACTCTCAGTGCGAGACCCACTTGCTCAGAATGAGCTCCTCAAAAGATTACTTTGCTCATCGACCATAGCCTTTTCCCTGCATAGCCCTGGAGTTCACCATTCTCATTGAGACACACCATATACTGTGAAAATGTTATGAGGCTTATTGCCTAGAGCTCCTTCTTCTACCCATGAACTATTTATTCTCAACTGACGGGGATCTAAGAAATATTTAGGAAGATTGAGAAAGGGAGAGGAAAAATATTAAGCTGAGTTGAGTCAATTTCAATGGATTCCCTTGTAAAGAGCAGTCTAGAGAAAAATATCAAAAGATTAGGAATAATTGGAAAGTCGATTTATTCTATATATTTACACAGACTCATATACATTCACATACAAATATCTACACACAGCACACAGCCCCCCATCATTAGGCTTTTAGCCCAGCCTCTATTGTATAGTCTATTAATCTATGTATTCCTTCTTTCAATAGAATTTATCAATTCAACATTTTCTCTATATGTACATTGACTCAATATACTTTTATCCTACGGCATTCCTCCTCCTCCATCTTATTTACTTTTAGTAGTAGTATTTGAACAATAATAATTTCTACTAAAAGTATGTACAATCAATAAAATCAAAATGTAAAAAATGTTTTGAGAAAAATGCTTACATTATGAAGTTAATAAATTACTAGACTCCTACACACATGTAAATCCTCTATTGAAATTTATGTACATGTAATAATGAATGGGAAATAAAAAGTGCTTTTAGCTTTGTTTACTCCCACACGTTGTATCCAATGGAACTTGGGGTGTTATTGAAGCTCTGTAAAAGTGAGAATAGTTGGTTGGTTTAAAGTTGGAGAAGGTTTCGTTGTATGTACTAGGGAAGTCATTGAAAAAAAGAAGGGGAAAGTGATGTCAAAGTAAGTAAGAAAAACCTAAGAAACCATACAGTGTGTGGTGTGTACGTGCTTGTGTCTGTGAAGAATATAAAGGAGAAAGGCGGATTTACATTGAACGTCAGTTCAGGAAAAGTCCTATCATCAGATTTTTATGTGTATGTGACTGTAAGGCGTGCATGAATATGTAAACTCTTGCTTTTGTCTGCTCCGTCAGCAAACTCCATTTCATAGTGTTTGTAGCTGTAGGAGTGGATGTGGTAAGCGTGTAGCGTATGGAAATGAGCCCAGGTAAAGATTCTTCTACTTTTACTGCTTTATATAAGACTTTTTTTTTTAAAATTCAGCCTTCAAAGAATACTTGTGTGTGTGTGACATGACAAGAATCGTTGTCAGGCGCTTGTAACATTGTAGAATTTTTTTTCTCTTCTATGTCTCCTCCATATTGTACCATACTATTTACGGTTCTAATGGTAATTTCCGGTAGCCACTACATACATATTTATACTGGAGACTGCAGTAATTCTCAAGGAATACCGGAGGGGATGGATGGATTCGTTCCTATCTCTACAGAGCTGAGCTAGCCCATATCTGATATTTTATTTAATGCTGTGCAATTTTCTGCGACTAGAAAAACTATGGCAGGAAAAGTATGTAAGAAAATGTATGTAGAAATTGTGAAATTGCACTTTCAACGATTTTTTTCTGTAAGTAAAAAAAAAAAGGTTTTTTTCTCGTATATGGGAATTCAATTGGAAAGGATTTCCCAATAGTTTATTTCCATGTATATTTTTTCGCACATTTTCCCTCCTTGACATTTTCCCTTTTTCTACCATATATGGAGAGCTATGTATACAGGATACCCTATAGAATGTTGAGATCATAGGTTGCATAAAAAGAATTATTGCTTGCACTATTATTTAAAAACTTTTCTTCACTTGTGGGCTATAGAAATTTGCACGCCATTTTTTTCTTACGGACTTTATTTAGATAGGATCTTGGTTGTAAAGGTTATAGCATAGGATTTGTATAGGCTTTATTACTTACCTTACTACTTTATTTGTACGTACAGTCGTCGAATTCTTATCAAAAAATTGGAGTTGCATATGGTGCAATGTGTGTGAATCTTTTGTTTAGTTTGAACTTGTGTCATAAAAGTTTACGTAGCTAGATCATTATTCCTGGATGACATTGTCAAGAGTCAATGTCATGGCAAACTACGTCCCACTAATTGACTCTGGTTAATAGCTCGTATGTTGTCATGTTAACTTGAAGGATATACATGTATAATTATCTTAAAGAGGAGAAGTTAGTTAAACTTGTATGTATTAACGTTGGACATTTAACATACATGTTTTATCACGGGGTTTATTTTTTCTCGGAAACCATCAAGATGATATTGTTTGGCCAACCTTCTCTCTTTGTACGTGTACAACTATGTAATGTATAATTTTAACTGTTTTCTCAGAACCTGCAATGTAAACAAGAGCTACAATTATGGCTTTCTTAGGAATCTCCTTGGAATTGATAAATGTAAAGTAATTTCTCACTGTTATAAAACAATAAACTTTCTTACGTAAGGAAGACGTGGGAGGGTCATAGGATAAAAATATATAAGGGAAAAAATGTGTTAGAGAATGGATGGGAAGTTTTTGAGTAAACTTATTGGAGTGACAAATAGTGGAGCAAAGGTTTGGAAAAAAGGTGTTTGATAGAGGAAAAAAAGGAAAAGCAGTAGGAAGTAAAATGAAATTGAGTTCCACTTACACCTCAACATTCTGACATCTCTTCTCATGGGTTAATTTAATTGTTCAATCTAACCAAGGGATTTTCTGCTCAATCAGACCAAGTGACATTTGTGTATGTATACGCATGCTTTATATATATATATATATATATATATATATACAGGGGTGGATGGAAATGAAAAATCATAAAATAAATGGTAATGGCTCTGGCAGTGTTCAAAGGCATTGAAGGAAGATAAAAGACGGGCAGTGGTGGCGTGAGCATATGTATATTACGTGTATAGGAGTGAATGAGGAATTCCCTCCAACTTTCTCTCTCGCTCTGACTCGCTTTGTCTTTCTCAAGGATAATATGAGGCTCGTTGGAGAAAGTAACAAAGTTTTAGGTGAAATTTGACTGGGAGTAGACACACATGTGACTAAACATTGAGGACAGAGTGCCAAAATCAATGGGATTTCACATAAGCTGATTTCTATAATTTCTTTCAGGTTTGTCACCATCAAAGCCCTACCATTAGCATTGTGAGACTGAGCTTGCTCTCATTCTAAGCCTCATGTCCTACCTAATGTTTGTAATATCTCAGGAGAAAAAGGATTGTAACCCGGATTTTTCTTTCTCACTTTAGAGAGAGAGAACATGCTATTGGTCACTACCACAGCTGCTCATTCTCTCGGGGTGTGAGCGGAAGTCATTTTACTCTTTATAGCCACTCACCCACCATCAATGCCATTTCAATGTTACCCACCCTCAGAGCTATATAGGCTGTGGAAGCAGGGGAAAATCTTGGGAATTCCTTCCTTTTAATGATGGATTGGTGAAAAAGGTCATCGCGAGCAGATGAGAATGAGATTAAACTTACCCATGGACCGGGGAGAGAGAGGATTATCTAGAAAATACTTCCCATCCCTACCATTTTCACGGGTGTGAATTATAGTTGTGCTGGAATTTTTTTCCCCTTACTACTTGTATCAAGTGAATGTGTATATATTTTACTCTCTCAACTATTCCTATGTGTTACATACACATGTCATAAATCCAAGGGACCACACGTGTGTACAACAAGCAATTTCTCAGTTGAAACTCCAATGATCATGTTTGTATTGATCGCTATGCTCCTCCAATCTCGTATGAAAAAGTCTATGTATTTATAATACCAAATCCTAGCTCCGGAGAGGGGAAAATGTGCTTGAATTTTTAACGACAATTTTCAGTACGTATAGTCTAGGGAATGAAATCAAATCTATATGCTGACGGAGGAATGGTTGAAATTGAAATTCGTAAAATGGGCGCGTTGTTAAATTCAGACTTTAGTTAGACAGTCAAAGTCTGCCTGCATTTTCACTGCTGCTAAACTAGCAATAAAATGACTAACTTGCGTCAAATAAGGCAGCGCCTGCCTTGTTCTAAGCTA
>JAQFXU010004439.1:0-13548 GCA_034693705.1 Spatulosminthurus flaviceps | reverse complement strand
ATTTGATACCCGTACCCGTTTGGGTACTACCCAAAACTTTCAAGACGATACCCGTACCCGTTTCAGTTCGGGTAAAACGACCTTTCATAAAAGCTGTACCGGGTACTTTCGGGTCTCAAAATTGTACCTTTACCCGTACCCGTACCCGAATACCCGGGTACGGGTATACCCGTACGATGCACTAGGTGAGAGTGCGGGTGAGAGTGTGGGTGAGAGTGTGGGTGAGTGTGTGGGTGAGAGTGTGGGTGAGAGTGTGGGTGAGAGTGTGGGTGAGAGTGTGGGTGAGAGTGGGGGTGAGAGTGTGGTTGAGATTGTCGGTGAGAGTGTGTGTAAATAAACTGGTTTAGAGAATGCTAATTAAAGGCAGTAGTGACTCCGAGTGTTCAGTAACTCCGTATTACCTGAGGCAAGACATCAACATCAAAAGATGTTAGGTCAAGCCCAGTAAGCCCTTTTTTAAAATTTCGTCCCACAATATTAAATTACCGTTTTTACGTAGAGGTCGGACTCTTCCAATGTGTATGGAATGACAAGGATAGTTTCTGGATCAATGCTTGGAAGTAGAAATGTTTTCGAAAAATTATTCAATGAAACATTTGAGCTTGTTAAAATTCGAATAGTTTTCCCAGTTGGTGATAAGAGAATCTTCGTGAGATATTCTGTACAAATGACAAAAGATCATTAAACACTTCATCTGAAAGCTTTTGACCATTCCAGAATATTTCCTCAGTGTAAGTTAAATTCGTGCACATGAACAAAGTTTACAGTCAATGCGGCCGCAACATTGACCAAACTTTCCGTCATGCAAAAAAATTCCAGATAAATCTACCGGAATTTCGATAACATGAACTGAAATTGACATTCGTATCAGCACATTTTTAGGTGCATCTTTTGGAATTTTGGTCAAACTACATTCGAGCTGCTAAACAAAGTTTCAAGTTTCAAGTTTCAAACAAAGTTCAGTTCGCTGCATTGGCGAGCGTTGCAGCCAAAGCCTTCGAAATTGTAGCACATTGCCAAAATTTGCGGGTCCAAAATAAAGAATTTTGTAATTAATGTTACGTTTTACCTGGTGACGTCAAAATAGTAACTTCAGAATTCCTTAGGATCGATTTCATTTGAATTAAAATTGGAAGTTGGGTAGCTAAAGAAGGAATTAAAATGATCATTCCAACAATACTAGAAAACAAACGTATGTAAAATAAGCCTCCCATTTGATTGTAATTATTCCACATTATTAAAAATAAATTCCAAATCCAAAAAAATACTGAGCTGGATTCTATAAAAATTGCTCCCAAATGAAGCGCATAGGTAGAGAAGCATTCAGAACAACTTTTTACCCTTGAATATTAAGTAATCTATTCTATCAATACATTACATATAGAAAGCCTCTCCTGTATTTTTACCTGTTATTTGTTATTTTTATATTTAAAAATCAACAAGCTTTCCGCTTTGTTCGTGTTATGTAAACGGGTGAGGCAAATTTCCCATATGACATGTTTGCATTCCAGCCCAATCCAATGATTTAAGCTTGATTAAAAGTGCTCAAGTCAAGTACAAATAGTTACTGACACTTTAAGTGTGTCTTATTACTGATTACTTTTTCTCCAATGATTTTTCTGATTAAGTCAAATTACAGGTGCAATATAATTTTTCACCTAAAGTTGTTCCATGAAACGTTGAACTACTCAACACTGCACTGGCCAAAATTTAAACGATGAAAATTCTCATAATAGTGTGAAATAAGCATTTCATGCACGCCTCTCCAGTATTATTGTAGCCCTTAAAAACTTAAGTTTGCAAATGAATAATTCAACAAGTACGAGCAAGTCTTTTTATGCATAGACATTCCACAATTTAGATTTTATTTTCATCGTCATTTTCGTAGCAAAGCAAAATGTATACGCAGACTGCGAGCGTTCTTTCTTCTTTCCACTCCATAAAAATACTTAATACACATTTCCTCGCATATACAGGACAAGACATATACCAAAATCAATACCCAAACATTTTACAAATTCAAAATTAATCTGATTCCATCAATCTCTGTTAGCTACAATTTCATTTCATGTCACTTTTTTTTTGACTTTATGTACGTGTTATTCCTGATTCAGTACAATATCAGACTGGTCTCCCATGAGTAACACGGACGCTAAAGAATATTTTTTACATTGAGAATTTGGTTAGAGTATACAATAAATGCATTTATAAAAACACATCATATCATACATTCATTTCATACACATTTATTGCAGACTTTAACCTGAAGCAGGGCAGGCGCTTCCGACTCCAGCGCAGTTTCCATCACGGACGATGTATGCCTTGAACATATCTTGGGGTCCTAAATTAGTGCAAGTGGCATCAGGGCCGGTGAAGTCATCGCCCTTTCTATCATTGAAGTTACCACAAACTCCGCAG
Source organism: Spatulosminthurus flaviceps (assembly GCA_034693705.1). Lineage (NCBI taxonomy): Eukaryota > Metazoa > Arthropoda > Collembola > Symphypleona > Sminthuridae > Spatulosminthurus > Spatulosminthurus flaviceps. The sequence goes on along the minus strand of JAQFXU010004439.1, from coordinate 11,130 downwards.
TTCACTCCACGATAACGGGATCCAGCAGTCACGGTGGTGTAGTGACCAGTGTATCGAACATGGACTCCCAAGGTGTGGGAGGAGATGAAGACGTTGTTTTCATCGAAGCGGATAATCCTAAAAATAAAGATAAAATTAAATAATTAATACTCCAACATCAGTAAGTGTAGCGGAAATTCTAGACCAAATTATGGTGGAGGACTTACTTGAAGAGCTTCTTCTCATTCAAAGTGTAAACCTCCTCGCCGAGTGGTACAGCGGTTCCGTCAACAGTAGCGGTGCTGGTATCAACCATTTCGATCTTGGATCCGGCAATTTGAACAGTGATTCCAATCTTGTCAGCAGCGATCTTCTTGGCATAGACAGCGTATCTGGGGGTGGCACTGCAATCGGCGGAAATAAGGGTGGGGCATTCGGAGAGGTCAGCATCGTAGGTCACGTTGTCGAAGGTTTGGACAGCACCAGGAGTGACGTCACAGTAAGCTAAAATAGGGAAAGAATAGTCAATTGAAATGATCATTCCTTTCATTTATCATTCCCACTTGGGGATATCAATATTAATAGAATTTCAGCCACTGCAACCCAAGCTCGGTTGCAAGGTCGGTCTACACTTACAATACTACCTATAAGACAGCTTTAAGAAGTTATAATTAACAAATGGTTAACTCACCGTAAAGTCCAAGCTTGAGAGTAGCAACTTGAAGAGGATTGAAGCGAGTAGACATGGGGTTGATAAGTTTGACGGGAAGGCCAGTCAAATCAATTCCATGGTAATGTTCGTTCTCGCCTTGAGATCCGTGCCAGTGAACATCAGCCTCAGCGTGGTCTTGGTCAAAGTTAGCATCAACCTTGAAGTCTCCGGTGATCAAACCTCCCTCGGTGGTTCCGTGGTGAGCAGCATGGTCATCAATAGCAGCCACAGATTCTTCAGGTACCCAATAAGGCAACAAGAGAGTAGCCAAAACGGCACCAGGCTTCTTCCAGCGGTTGCGAGCCTCGGCCTTGACCTTGTAGGTGATAGTAATATTAGCTTCACGGAGCTTGGTTTGTTCAAAAGCAGCCATGGCGCAAGCCTCGGTGGCGGGTACAAGGGGCCCGGGGTATCTTCCAGAAGCGATTTGTGCACGGCATTTTCCATAAGGCCAGTGGTTGGCAGCAGCGGCTTCCTTTTGTCCGGCTGATCGGTGAGACTTGCGGACGTACTTGATACTTGGAGAAGTTGCAGGGTCGGGGCATGAGCCTTCCTTTCCATCCTTAGATTCGGATCCGTAGGTGATGGTGATGGTACGTTCAGCAGTGGGCTCATTGGGTCCTTCGTAGGAGAAGAAGTCGACGGGCTTGCTGAAGACGGTGGAGATATCAGCGCAGATAATGCCATTCTTGTTGAGGATCTCGTCCTTCAAGCCAAGCTTAACGCGGAGGTCACGCTTGTAAAGACCAGTCAATTGGAAGTTGGCGTTGAGGTCGAAAGCCCGAGTCTTGGGTTGAGCACCGGCATAGACGAGTTTCAAGGCAGCCTTGGCAGAGACTTTGGTTCCGAGTTTCTTGTTGGGGTCGCTTTGGTATTTTCCCTTAATTTGACCTTCCATGTGATCAAAGACAGTTTGTTGGGTAGTATCTTGGTAGAAGTAAGCCTTCAATCCGCAGGTCTGGGTTACTGGAGAGAAGAAGAGAGATTCACGGAGGTAGCTCAAGCCGAGGCGGATCTTGCTGATGATTCGGCCACTGAAATATCATTAAAAAATTATTTTTTAGGATTTTATAATATTTTTCAAAATCATTAAAACCTGTGAAACACCATGAATAATATTTGTTTTTTTTTCAGGATTTGTGTAATTACCCATCGTTCTTGTTTTCGGGTCCGAAGATCTTTCTCAATTGTTTGACGACGTAGGCAGGGTTGTGGACCTTCTCACAGTCGAAGTATTTAAGACCTCCCTTGGCTCCGGTGAGGTACTTGTGCAAGAATCCGATTTGACGCTAAAAATTGAGATTTATATTTTTATGACACTTATGTATAGAGCTTGTTTCTAAAAAATTGGGATGACAATTATACTGAAAATTTTGCCATGTAACAAAAATCTCAAAAATAACTTACAGTTTCACGGTATTTCTCTCCCTTGGAAACCACAGCGACGGCCTTGGAGTTGGAAGCTTGCAAAAGAGCATCGACCTTGTTGGTCTTGTAACGGTGAATGGCATCAGGTCGGAGGGTGGTGACAGCGGTAGCGTGGAACATAATCATAATGGGGTCATCCTCCTTGGGAACATTACTCTGGAAGTTCACAGTCAATTGTTTGGGGTCAACACCCAAAGTCATGTGACGGGGTTGGCGAGCACGCATGGTACGGTGGGCAGAGATACTGTGTTCAGTTCCAAGAGCAGGGAAGTGGTTGAACAAGCCAGAAATACCGAAAAGATGCATTCTGGAAAATTGAAGGAATTTCTCAGAATATTTACCACACATACAGTTACCATATATAAACTCTTAAAAATCTCAATTCCACTTACTGTACTCTGACGTCAGTCTCTTGTTGAAGAGCATCTCCTTGTTTACCACGGTTGACCTTAGCCTTAACGTTGAGGAGTCCGGTAACAGAGCTGAGGGTGGAAACAGGGGTTCCGAATTCAGTTGCTCTCTCAGTCATGGCACCACCTAACATGGTGAGACGGAGGAGATCCACGTCGTAGGACTTGGTCGCCCGCTGGGTAATTTTCTGAAGAACTGAAAAATTCCGAAAACATAATTTTTATAAAGCCTCAATCACTACAATAATTTTATTTAATTTTGTTTTTGGTAATAACTTACGAGCAGGAAGTTCAGAGAGGGACTTTTGGTCAGCGGCGTGGTAAGTGATAACACGGTTTTGGATCAAAAGACCGAACTCCAATTTCAAAGGAACATCCGTGCGGGGAACAACACCGATCTTGGCGAAAACGTTCTTAATATCATCGAACTTGGTGATTTGAGTAGCGGCGTTCATAATACGGGTCATCACGGTCTTGCCTAATCCTTCCATACGGAGGAACAACTACAAAATAAAAATTACCATTACAAACTATTTTTCTACGGTCCAACTCACATTACACATAATTTTAAAATTGTAGGACCACTACAACTGAATGAGGAACACTACAAAACAGGTAATAACTGGTGGACACTTACGGTCATGTAGGAGTTGCCGTATCCAGCAATAGCACCATTGAAGTTGACGTAGGCCACAGAGGGCAAGAAGGAAGTTCCGACCTTGTGAACAACGTAGTCAGTCATTTGTCCGAAGTTGAATTCGGGATCGTAATAGTCGGACAAGTAGTTAGCAGAGTATTTGGGGTTGGGAGTCCACTTAGGGAAGAAAGCCATAGCAGTTCTTGCGTATGAAGCCCTATAGGAAAAAATGAGGTTTTGAAAATTCTCCCGTAAATAAAAACCAATACATTTTAAAATTTAAAAACCCTAAAAAAACATCCAACTCACTTTCGTTGCAGGCAAGGGCGAGTGGTAGCTCCAACACCCTTAATTAAAGTGTAGACGTAGTTTTTGACAAGTGGGCATTTCTCAGACCACATGTACATAACAACTTGGTTGATAACTGCAGGCTCGAAAGCGTAAACAGTGACGTATTTGGCAGCAGCAGAACGAAGTTCGGCATGTTCTGAACGGTCGAAGAAGATGGGTAAAACATTCTTCCTGATAGCCTGAGGATCCTTAGCAGCCAAGTACTTAAGTCCAGGAAGAGCTTGGACACGGACGGATTCAGGTAATTGCTTGTTCTTTAAAATAACCAACAACTTCTCAGCTGCACCTCCAAGTCCAATGTTACGGAGAGCTCCGACAGCGGCAGTTTGTTCCTCGAAGGAGGGTGCGTCTATAAAATAAATTGTCATTAAATTTCCGCTTTACATTTAAGAGCGATATTATTGTTGAGTTCATCCATTGCTTTTATAGGGTCTTACTATCGAATCTGTCAGAGTAGTATTGGATGTATTTGGCCAAAAGTCCAGATTGAGTGCACCCGGTCTTCTTGCAGGCCCGGGAGATGAGAGAAGCGAAAGCAAAGTCAATGAGACGTGCATTGACCTTCTCGAGACGGCTGGAGGTGGTGGCCTTCAACAAGGGCTGAAATGAATGGAATAATTTTATTAGATTTTCTCTGCCAAAATATCAAGGATGAATTCTGACTGGAATTCCAATCTCACTGGTGATCGAAATTTTTGTAAAATTGACTAAAGTGATGATGTAAAAATAAATGAATAATTTTTGTTTTAGTTACCTCAAATTCCTTAACCAAGTTCTCAGTTGGGTTACGGAGGTAAGCAGGAAGGGTGGAGAAGAGTCTGGCAATGGTGAGAGGCTCGTCAGAGGTAGAAACGATATCACGGATGAGCAAAGCAGCAGGGCCGGTTCCGGTGGCGACCAAAGCGTCCAAGAAGATCTTCCTATTAAACCAAAATTATAATAATTAATATCTCATTCTATTGGAAATAGCCCTCTCACAATTCAAGGAATTTCAAATGGCTTACTTCTTAATAACCTCAGCATCAGCAGAGTACTTCTCATAGCAGTGTTTGAGATGGTCGTAGTTGAGGAGGCCAATGTCAGAGATGATGTTGAAGGGGTTGACCTTGTGGAATTCCTTGAGGTCCTTGTAGACCGCGGTGGTACGGAGAGATTGGACCAGATTGTTGATGCTTTGTTCAAGCTACAATAATTATTTTAAATTTTAATTAGCAAAAATAGCAAACTTAAATTTAATAAAGTATTTAATAAGTTATTTCAATTTAACTCTATAATCATTTGACACTTACATGTTCAGCAGCAGCAGTCTGAACGGTCTCATCTCCTGCCAAATGATGTTGATGGAAGTAGAAGGGAGTTGGCTTGGTTAGGTCTTCGTCTTGGCTGGGGGTGCTTTCGAAAACGTATTTCAAATTGTCGAAGTTCTGGGGGTTGGAGGGAGTTCCGAGGTTACTGGCAGCGTTCACGGATTGCAATACCAAGTTAGTGCTGGAAAATAAAATGGAATAGTTAGTATAAAAAATCTGACAACATGAATGTAAAAATTGCATAATATTTTTTTAAACATGATTTTCCGCCAATTTTTTCCAGAACTTACTAGGTAAAGGAGAACTGGTGAGTTCCCTTGGTTCCGAAAAGGAAGAAGCTGACGCTGTTGCCTTGGACGATTTTCTTAGCAGTCAAGGATCCTCCATTAACTTCCAAGTCGAAGTTGGCAAAAGCACTGGAGTTGAGGAGATCCTACAAAAAAACGACACCATCTTTTAAATTTAGATTTAAAATCCCGAAACTGGAGTTATAAGCCAGGGAGGAACTATAATATACAGCTTTGAAACTTACGCGAGAATTATAGTCAGGGCAGTAGTGGACAGCAATTCCAGGAGCGCGAGTTTGGACGGGAACATCGGTGCACTCAGCGTGAGAACGGTACTTGCGGACTTGAGTGTGAGTGGCGTCAATGGGGATGATTTCGTAGTCGGTTTTACAATCCCCAACAATGGTGGTCTGAAATTAGGACAATTTATGTAAATAAAAAACTGTATCTACTCTTCATAGCACATCAATATATGTGAATTTTTTTAAATAAAATGTAAACGTACTTCTTGCAGAGTCAAACTGGCTGCCTCAGCAGGGTTGACTTGGTTCAAGTTGAGTTGCAAGGTGTTGGCAAGACCTCTTTGCATGTTTCTGGCCCATTCAGGAGCGTCACCGCTCAAGACAATGCCGGATACCTGTAAAAATATTTTTTCATTACAAACATTTATTTCAACGTAAAGGTAGACAATTTAATGGAGTTATGTCAATTTTTTACTATCTATAGAGACGCTGCGGATGCATTGACAAAAATTCAGACACGTCGACCGAAGTTTCAGCACATCGGCCGAAATTTCAGTTGCATCGGACAAAATATCTTTCAAGCATTGTCCGAAATTTTGGCTTTTTACAAAAACCAAAATTTCGGTTACATTGACTGAATTTTGTAATGTCAAAATTTAAGAAAAATCTACTATAGTGATAAATAGGTGCGTTAAGTCTAAACTTACGATGCCGTGGTCAAGATTGACAACGAAAGGTTCGGACAAGGGGTTCAGCTCCTCGTAGTTCTGGAGAGCAATTTCGGGTGTTGGGTAGTAAGTGTATTCACCATTGTAAGCCCCGAATTGGAGATCGGTAAATTTCACGGTCAATTGATTCCCTTGAGAAACAACGTGGACAAGACCGGAGACGTTGAACACAGAGGCGAAGCTAACGTAATCTTCAGAACCAGCTTGGACTGAGGTACTGTACTTGTAAATGTATTCCTTTCCAGACTCGAACAGACTAGCGGAAGTGGCTCTCTTGACCATGCCAGAGCATCCAGCAAGGACAACCCCTATTGAGACAAAAAAGCATACAAAGTTCATGACCTGAGCTAAAATTTTGAAAATTCGGAATTGCCAAAATATAAATTGGAAAAATATATTTACCCAGAAGGAGGCAAGTAGCTAGAACCTTCATATTGAACCTAACTTTATAGAAATCGACAAACTAAAATAATAAAATAGAGAAACTCCGAATTCTTAAGCACTCCCTAGCTTCTGCTAAGAGGAGCTAACTGAGGAAGATTGATGTTTTCGTCGGAGTTTATATACGAGCGGAGTTTGGTATCTGATATTTTTTTTCAAATACATAGATGCATCATCAAGGACATTCCATAATGTGTGGGAAGACTACTTTTGACCTTTGATCTCAAGTCTAATCTCACTTTTCCCACTGCCACAAACACAAGATGCTAGAGCGTTCTTCTATTTGACCTTTTATTCTAAGCTACAAATGTCTGAATATGCACTCAATGTCAAACTCAGGATTAGTCAACATATATACTTGTGGGCAAAGCTGTCCACCTATCCTATAAATGCATTTCGAATTCATCATTTACCATTTATTGTCGAGTAGCTCCATTTTGTAACATCTTTTCTGGAAGGGACTTTTTGAAAACCTCTTCTAATCATACTCTACTGGTCCAAGTGATAGTAAGTGCTTAAAATACGAGTTATTAAGACGAAAATTTTAAATATTTTGCTGTTTTTTGATCCGCGTACTATTTTTGCTGGAAAAATATTCTTAGTATTATTGTAAATGTTATAAACTATTCATGTAATTTACTAATTGGCTACATTTTTCAGCCTACTTTTACATTTAGGGTACAATTCATTTTTAAAATCTTTACCGATATTGGAGGCGTACAGTGAAATAGGTATATAATATAGGTACGTCCTGAAATTTAGTAGATTAATTATAGGCAAATAAGTAGGCAACTTGTCCAATTGAAATGTAATGTAGGATGTAGGATAGGCTAGTTAAAAAAGAAAAAATAAATAGGCGTAAATGTACGCTTGGGAAAAATCATAAAAATAGGTAGGAAAGTACGTACGCAAAACCGTTTGGACACCTTTGCTTGTGGAGTTTATTGGGCAATCCAAGTATGAGAGCAACAAGTTCCAACCACCTGCAATATATAGTATTTCGTGTTGCTTTATACTTTATTGATCGAGTGTATAGTTTGGTTAATGATTCTTAATTGGATGTGAGCAACTGGAAATATTCTTGAAGACGTACTTACTATAGTACTTCGGGTGAGCCAATCTATGATATTCCCGTCTGTCCGGGCTTGTGATTTATTCGTATGTAATTTTCAAAATTGCTCCCATTTCCAAATTATTTTTCCAAAACATGTAATTCATGATAATGTTTACTTTTTGCTCCGTCTTATTGTTAGTTTTGTTATAGTTGGACCCAATTTCAGTCAAATTTTTTTTTAAAAATTGGCTATATCTGTCGTAATTGGGTCGTATCGGCCAATGCTTTGGTCTTTTCAGTTGAAGTTTTATGGCCATCGGTTAAATTTGTGTAAGCTTTGGCTTTGGTCAACATTTTCTTCTTATCTATCATAATTTTGATCACATTAGTATAAAAGCAAGTTTAATTGTTCGCAATGGGTCAAATTGTTCAACATTTTGTTCAAATTGAATTGGTTTTGCCAGGTCAAAAGAATTATGTTCCGTCCAAAACTTCAACCCCCTTCTTAAAACCAAAACAGATTTAGATCTCTATAATATTGAACTGAACCTACGGCAAAGCCCATGTCTAGTATTACAACACCCCTGAGTGCTCATAATCAAGTAAGTATGTAATTAAACAGTTTCATAGACACCTCGAACCAACCATAGTGAGCTCATGTGTTTCTCCTTCGGATTTTATTTGATAAGAAGCTCGAGAAATAGAACCACTGATAATTTATGGTTCGAGATCCTTCCATAGCTAACTCCATAGTCTCCGTCCACATTCAGTTCATTTGTAAATGTACAAACTGTAAAAGTACACATATAATATTCCATGCGCTATTAATGCCCCTAATTTCTTTACTTCCATCCAGCTGAGTTAACAGGATTTTAAGATTGCACATGTAAAATAAGTAAATAAATGAAAAGAACAGCTTAGTTTGACGTAAATCAAATGTGCAGTTTTTCATGGAAAATTAACTCTTAACTTAATTCATGCCTCACAATATGTATCCTATAAGAAATATAAAATTCATGACAATCGCTTACCAAACACTTTTTGGACAGTTCATCTCCAGTTTATCAATCTTCCCATATTCTCATATAATTTTCCTGCTTATCATGAAATGAAAAGTTTTTTCTTTGATAGATTTCTTAATCAGCCCCTACTCCAGGTTTTCACATGTCGATGCATAATATTTTCTGTATTATGTCACTCTCTTGATTACAAGCTAAATTAGAGTTCAAGGACATTTTGGATTAAAAGGAGGATTTTGCAGGATTTTGCTATAATTTTATCATCAATAGTATTTTACACGAGCGATGTACATACAGGGGAGCAGTGTGATTGATATTCTCTGGATCCAAATCAATGACTGTCACTTTTATGACTAGTCTCAAGCCAATACTGAATGAATAGACCTTTTCATGTAAGAAAAATAGCTGCATAGTTACAAAATTCACGTATGTGGTTACGCACGAAGGGATTTCCGTACAAAAAATCTAACTTATCCAAATATCTTGGCAAAATTACACTTCAAATATCTCTCCATGCAATTTGAATTAGCAATATGAAGTAAATATGTAGGTATTCACACAATAATAATTACATATGTAATTATTATGTAAAGGTAGGTGTGGTCAAATATGTAAGGAATGTATTGTCATACAGACAGGACATTTTGTAAGTATTTCATGTGGCGGTTTCAAGGCACGTGCCAATTTTATTCTAACATTAATGTTTTTCATTTATGCATAAAAAATACTATGCATTTAAAAACATGTATAGTATTGCGTATATGTTTGTATAAAGCTTATTCACTATTATAGTAGACAAATTATACATTGACGAAGCAATTGCTGACGATGCTAAAAATTTCTCGCCAGATCATTTGCATGTAGATAATTTGCATGGGTGCTATTTTGGGTGTACAGGGCACACAATAATTATTCTCAATATATGTATAAGTTATATATACCTTTATACTGTACCGCATTTCTTATAATAGCCACTTCTTGAAGAAAAAAATTAAATACATGGGATTTGCAGAGTCCAATCCTAGACTTACGATTGCATTATCACCTGTTACTGTTACTGTGTACGTGCAACTTGTGGAGTAACTTCTTCACTTAAATACTTGCTTGCGTTTATCTTGTTAGATCCGTCTAGAGGACATTCACGAGTTTGCAAAAATCTAGAATCCTAGCCCCAAATGCCCCGATGATCTCCAAATATCTTGATATAGTTCTGTGTATACGAGAGCTAGAATCTTGAATTATCTTGTCTCAAGGAATCAAGTGATTTTCCATTTGCATTTATTTTGGGAAGGATTTATCTCCCGCAGGACCTTGTGAGGGATCAAATGGAATAATTCTTGAGATATGCAACAGCTTATAAGAGCAAGTGAGATCCGGTTTCCGGACACAGTAGTAACTCCGAAGTCGCGTCTGGACGAGGTAATCGTCACGGTCTGTGCTTTGGTTAAAACTGTGGCCTTGACTACTGAACACTGAATGGATTAACGTGTAAGGAATTATGTATGCAAAATGCAACGTATAGCAAACATTTATTTGAAAAAATCTCATCCGAAAAATTAGCAGAGTCAAATGCTCACGCATTTCTATGATTATTCCCTTTTGCAGAAATATTTATTGTAGCGTACAAGTTGTAATTGTGTGTGGGAAAAACAATAGGAAATAATTAGTGAAAGTTTGGTAATAATAATCAATGTTATATTATGTGTAACTTTTAGCATAATAAGTTTTAAGAAGACACGTGTAATTTGCGTTTGCACCCATTCATTCAAATTCGTACGTACCATTTAGATTACTTTGTATCAGTATATGGCCTGCCTTTTGACCAATGCCATGCAGCGGTACTTAACTAATTAACTATTAAGTGGCTGACATGGGTCAGACCTCCAATTTTTGATGATCATGCCATGAGCATTACAGCGTGAGAAATGATTTTATCGTTTGTTGGAAATAAGTGCAGCGTAATCGGTGCTTTCGCTGTCAGTCATTTTTCGTACAATTTTTCCTTATTGTAACTACAAAAAAATATTAAAATGGATATGCAGTTTGATCTTTTTCATTGAAATGCTCCCTGATATATTTGTAGCAATGCAATGTCAGCAAGGTTATATACTCGTAAGTTTATAGCTGAATCATTACTGATTGCTACTACGTTAAAATTACTATTATTTGGTACGTATGTATTATCCACGCAAGTGGTTTTTCCCACACAGATTCAACGACTTGCAATTCCACATATTATCTTATTAGTTCTTGTATATATTTTTTTGTAATGCAACCACGCCACGTGGAGAAAGGCCAGAGGAATTCCAGCCTCTATTTCAGATGGTGTAATGACTTAACTGAAATAATTTTGATATGCAACAGCAATTGCTTTTCCGGATGCATCTCCGCTAGCATCTTCACCCACCAAAATCCATGTCGCATATCTATAGTTACCGAAAGGAGTTTATCGGAACTTCTATGTTCCGTGCCCACCAATGGTGCTGTTATGTAACAATTCTTATGCCTTTCCCTGCTTGTAACTTTTGAACGGAC
>JAQFXU010004438.1:0-13548 GCA_034693705.1 Spatulosminthurus flaviceps | reverse complement strand
TCCTTCAAAATACCTTTTCAAAGAGCCCTTGCTCGTTAAGATCGGTGCGTATCATGAACCAAGGTACCATTGTAAGATGCTGCAGCGTTAAAATGATTTGGTTCCGGAAATATGAGAAAACTGTTCCCATTCAACACCTTTGAAATTAGTATTTACATATTAAATAGACCACGTTTTAAATCACTACGATTAACTAAAACAGATACAGTGGCTGAGATAAATCCAACAATAACCGTTACGATATGAATTAAGGGGTAACTTCCCTAGTTAACTCGTTTGCCCAGCTAGATTAAGAATGAAATAAAAACTTCCTCATGTAGTTTCAACAACTTCACACTCTTGTTTTTAAAAATCCAACTATTTTAACTACTGCTACATGTTCCAATCATTCAAAATCGTGTTTAATCTTGGGATATCATATCAAATAAACACGGAACTCACTTCCTGAATCCTAATACTTTTCTAAAACTTTAACTGAAATTATATCAACAAATCAATAGAACATTTAACCTCAAGATGTCAAGATCCACGCTTTTCGCTTTCATAGCTAAACATTCAGAACTCTTAAAAAGTTGATTTTAATCAATTTATCCACCCCTTGCTAATTGAACAATTCCACACACAACATTCCGTGAAAATATATCGTCGCTGGAGAAGCAAAGGTAAATAATGCACGAATTTCTTGAATGCAAATTGAAATAACCACGTTCATATTTTTGCATGCAATTTATATAAAATTACATGAAAGAATATGGAGGCGGTTATTTCAACTTGCAATTAAGCAATATTCACCTTTGCTTCTCCAGCGACGATATATTCCTTTCCAGGATTTTGGAATTATCTTGGGATTGCGTATAGTATGACGAATTGATAGAAAATTCTTACGGGAATATATATATTATATGTATTGATTCCTTTTCAATAAGAGCAAAAAATGTGATGACGTATGAAAAGACATTTATTACAAAACCAAGCTAACAAGGAAAAGACAGTGTAAGTGTAACCACCGATATTACATAATTATATTCTTTTGGGAAAGATTAAAATTAAATTCACCCCTTTTTTACATGGTACCTACATATACCTATTCAATTTACTGCATGACCTCGACTGTAAGAAATGAGCCCAGTGTCAAATCAAAATACAGAAAAAATTTGATATCTAGTACATTCCGCAAATAAGGAATCTACATACGGTAAACTAATTATTTCTTATGCATCATGGACAGCACGAGACTATACATAATTACAATCAAACTTCAGCTTCCACGTAAGTCTCGTTTAATTTCAAATTATTATTCGGTATATATAAATAGTGTATGAAAAACGTACGACAGAACATCATTTTTATGATTTTTATAGAATTTAAATCATGGAATATGAATGCGAAAGTGTAATCTAACTTACTTTGTAAACCTTTCCAAAGGCGCCATCTCCAAGTTCTCCAATAAAATCCCATTGGACGGTTGGATCCACGTCCATTCGTAAACACATCGGTAACTTCCTAGCCCTATTTCCCTGACCAGCTCCATCGCCGCCTCGTCCAGTCCCACGGACAAATTTCTTTAAGCCACTCAAGAATGACATTATGGGTATACTTGCCCCACTTCAAACCTTGACAATTTTTTGGGGGAAATTTTGCAAAAATACTTCATAAATCACAGGCTATGGTTGAGAACCAGCGTTCTACACTTGATACTTCAATTCTACTTCTGTCGTCTTCTTCTTCCAACCTAAAATAAAACCTTTGTATGTTTTTTGATATATAGGTTACGCTGTGGTAGTAACTTTAATTCTCGCTGGTATCTTCTCCGCGAAAGCGCTGTTCGCAGCACCGAATTCTTGTCTAATAATATGGAAATATTTGTTACAGTTCAATAATTATTACACACTCCTCGTCCATGCCCAGTTATTTAAACGGATGTAATATATTTCACTAATAATAGTTGCAAGTTTTCAACAAATTTTGATTTTTCGATAATACGATGCTGCCGTATTAAAAATAAATCTTCACTCATTCTTAATTCACGTGTAGGAAAATGATATTGGAATGACACTTTGGATTGAAGCTAATCCAGTGCAGGCACTATAATAATTATTTTTGTGCTTGAGTCTTCACAGACGGGCATCTCGCTACCACTTGCAGTCTGAAATATAATAAAAGAAAATCATTATTATTAGAAATTAGAATGACTAGCGATGTCAACCAGTCCCATAAAAATGAATCACCCACTTTTTAACAATATTAGTAGCTGCCCAAAGTAATACACTTCGCAACGAAGTATTTTTACCATATAGGACTTACGGGTAGAACTAGTAAGTCTTGTCCATCATAACCAGCCACTATTAAAGCCAGTATTAATACACGTAAGTACAAATGCTGGATATAGTTACATATTCATTGATATCTTAAGTACAATTCAAGTGCGTTTGTCTACCAGTAACTAACTCGCAGCCACAGTCTCTGTCCCTCTCTCCGTTTTTCTCTCCCCATACTAAAACCATTTCCTGAGCGATAATTTCGGTATATACGACAATAGGATGTGTAATTTTTGATTTTGCTCCGAAGGATATAAAAATTACTATAACTATTGCATACTTCTCATGATTGCGTCGGTTTCCCGGAATGAATTCTTCATACAAGAATCTATCTTAACCAATGAATGGATATGAGTAAGTGTCAAGTATGAGGTGTGCGAGGGTCAGCTCATACTAACGATGAGACACCACCATCATTGTACAGCAGTTACAACTTCTCAGAATAGCAACATTTAGTCTAAGGCATGCAATATCACGTTATACTGTACATAAACTTTTAACGAAAGCGTGACTCTGATATACTTTTATATTCGCCATTACCTACGAAACAATTATTACTATCACTACTTCTTAGCTTAGAAATAATACAAGGGAAACTGCTATGACGGCAACTTCATTTTAGACCTACAGGTAGTATAGGCAGTTTGGCATTACATGAGACGTAATGGCAACAGACATTATGCTCGAACACAAACATGAATAATTTAAGCTCTTCATCCATCACCAACGCATCATGTCATGCCTATAATCCCTGCGCTCTGCCTTGTCTCCAATATACTTAAATTTTAGCTGGTAGTGGTAGTCAGTAAGGAACAAATAGCAGATTTGAAAAGAACACTTCGCCTCCACAAAGCAAAAAACACCAGGTACAAAAAGTTGGCAAATACATATTCAAATGCATTAAATTCTTGGTTACTACTACACAAGGAGTAATACATACTCTATCTTTGTATCTACACATGGTAGTACTGGTAGTAGTAGTTGTACATGCAGTGGTAACATACTTGTCTTTGGTAACCAAACAGTTATGCGTACATAAGCAGGGAGAGGCTTCCAAATCCTTAAACGTAAACACCACGGCAGCATAGCTTACCATGCATCTGCGTCGAGGACCTCTTCCATATTTAATGATAATTCATACTGTACAGTCAGTTTTGTACATGTACAGACTAAACGAGCTTTACCGTCCGACAATTGAGACAAGCCTCAGGTGTAAATAAGTAGCTTCTCAGATTATAAGCTTTCATTCTTTTTCAGGTTTCGAACCTTCTTAAATACTTCATGCAACCACGGGAAAAAAAGAAGAATGATGACCTACACTACAATCTGAACGGAGTGAGAGAAATCACAAACATATACTTACACGAAAAACAACAATATGTAGAGATAAACCAATGTAAGTAGGCACGGTCATTTGAAAACGTCCCTAGGAAACTTAGCTTCACACACGATCGAATAAAAATCATTACAGCAAGGTCCTCATTTTTGCAAGGAATATCACCAACAATGTTTTAATAAAGCCGAAAAATATCTGTATAACTACATACATGTACGTGCTAAATATTACAGACGCATTTTCTACCATATGCCCGGATATCAGATACATACTTACTGCATCTCCACTCATTGTCAGCATGTGTATAACATAATCGAATATCGGAACAAATCCTACTAATAAAAATATTACAAGTTACTCCGATAGTGTTAAAGCAAATACGTAATTTCACAGACTTAACTAATTTCACTCAGCGCCAGGACATATAGGTACATGATTAATTACTTTGGAGGCATACACAAAATGTCTTCCGCTTTAGATTTCTGACTGTTGTTAAAAAACAAAATAATGAGCATCCAAAATGTCTAGTCTACAAAAAGTACAAAATAAGCGCAGTAATCCCTTCAAATTTTTATTTTCTATTTAGTTCCGTTTGATTGGCGTAGTAATCTGAGCTAAGTAAACGGTAACTGAAAAGCTGTGACGCTGTGAGTTGCTGATACATGTTGACTGCAAAAAAAAGTGCAACAGCTACTGCACTGATACTCCTTTAATCTAATTTAAAGCTGTCGTCACAGTCGTTATGAACTACTAATTCAAATCTTTCTTTCTATTTTGTCTGTCCACAATACCAGCAGAATAAGTTTACTATGCCACATGGATGCCTGCATGAAGATTGGTGGCGCTACATGAAGGTACTCGCACTTATGTCGACAACCAAACAAGGAATTTTTCTTCAATTATTACTGTTGCTCTACATAAAGTTCCCTGCAATTCTTCCTCTTAGAGCTTCTGCGAAGGTATTCATAGAACAACTTCTGGAAACTATATATTTAGAGTACATTAAAAAGCTGATTCTGATTTGCGAGTTCATAAGTTCACATACTATATTATACCTTCTCACTTCTTATTCAAGCTTCATGATTTTATCACCACTACAGATCAAACGACCTGGCCTGAAGACACGATTTATTTTTGAGAAGTTGCTTTTGAACACTTGTAAACACTATACAGGTACACTTTGCGTGTTGAATGATAGATCATCTGCGTGATGATCGACTATGAGCTACATACTGACATTATCTAGATCTTCACCAGTTGAAAATTATACCAGATTTTTAATCGGGTGACCAGAACAACCTGCTATGACCTCTTACTTTAGTTAATCAATAGGTTCGAAGCATCATCAATAAATAAATTAAAAAAACAGTAACTGCCTGAATTGATTGCGATAAAAATCGTAGCCATTTATATTACATCAACGGATGAGTACACAGACAACTTGTTAATGGCAAAAAACTAAATCCCCTCCAAATTCGTTATAAAGGTGCCATAAAAGATTTGATCAAGGTTTAATAAGTAAATGTGTCGCAATTGTTCCAAATGTAGCCGTTTCTTCCTCCTGTACGACTTAGAATAAATGAACATTATTATGGACGCATTATTGAAAATTAGACCAGATTTTGCAACTTTATGTTGGATCCTTTTGTAGCACACTTGGAAATTGGAAACGAGTACATTTTCCTATTTTGAGTGTGAAGTTGTCAATACAGGAAGAGATTCGAATTCGAGTCATACTTAGAATTTACAATTTTCGAATCACAAGCAAGGACGTGTTAGCAAAACTTTTTATTGAATGTTTCGCACCCAACTAATTCTGATTGTGAGGTTCTGTACTCAGGTTTCTCAAGGTGTGCAAGGTCGCAATCGCTTTTAAAATCACCATTTATGGAAATTATTAAATTGGGCAATTACCAATATCATACGACTATATGCTGCATTATTGTTTCAAAACAAACTAATTTTTGTTTCACAACGAGTAAGTATTGAAAATAGTTTATTTTTGATGAAAAATTAAGCTAAAAATTATAATTCCTGTCACGCAGCATCCCAGCAAATAACCGGCCGGCACACAATGAATCTTCAATAAGTAATTGTTTGATATTTCACGCTCCATCAATGCCAACATTGCTTCAACGAGCGACACGGAACAGGAAATGTATGCATATTGGTGAAAATTGTTTTGTGTACAACAACCCCTAAAACCATTTAAGACTAATGTTTTTGCGGTCGTCAACATTGCTACAACCAGCATGCCTAAGAGCCTATTTGCATTAAACTCAATTTTCAATCATTACTTTTATTGCGACAATTTTTGTCTTCAATTCATAGCTACGATTTTAGTATAGCTGACGTAGCTACTTCAGCAACACCGATTCTGTTTTATTCATCTCAATTCTGTTTCAAGTGAGTCCCTTTGTGAGCCTTTCCTTAATTTCTCCTAGTAACACGCAGGCTGCAGAAAATATGAGTCAACAAGAAAAGTAGAATAATTCTACGAACGCTGACTGACTGAGTGAGATGATTCTACAACCAACTTTTCATGACTGGGGTGTATGCCGTATGCACACGGCTTGCTCTTATTCACACTGCACAACAAAATAATAATTATCACAAGCCATTTAACATTTCTTGTCACGACGTTTAGGCTCTTGAGAGTTGTACTTTAGTCGAACTCCAAAGCATCTCTCATTTAACAAGTATTCACGAACAAAAATACTGCACCCACTTTAAACGTGGCATTCAAAATTATCAACTCCGGCCAACACTGTTGGAAAACATTCTGGCTCCACAATTATTGTTATTCCAATTACGAATGAACTTTTCAAACAAATATAAACGTAGGAAATATATATAAAGAAATATTAGTTCTATTCGTTATTAGATGTCCATTGAAGAAAACACTACTGTTATTAAGAAACCCAAGTTATTATAGTTACAAAAATTCCTACTCCGTAGACAGTTGTACAGAAATTTGTGGTTATACAAAATGAATTTCAAGCTCCAAGTTCGCATCCCAAAAAAGTGAATAAGCATCAGGATTCAGAAACAAATTCCTGCATTTTTCGATTTTTTCAAGTTTGATGCAATATTAAGCGTTTAGCAGAGAAGGCTGTAACTGTTAGTGCGTCAAACAGCAATTTATAATATTTTTCATGCTAAGCACGTACGGTGAGTTAATAAGTTAAAGTCTAGCACTACCAGTACTACCACATGTCCGCCAGCTTGTTCCGTGAATACTGCTACAATTTTCCTCCCGGAGTATTGATAAAGTTAAAATGCATTACCAGTTCTACAGAAGTGGTAAGTTCACGTCAAAAATTGAAAATATCAATTGGAGGCAGAAGACGTATAAAAGTATCTCGTCGACAATTTTATGCCTACCGGGGACACAACTTATTGGGAATAGGGAATGAAATGCGTGTTACATAAAAACTAACTCTGAAAAATAAAGCAGATTTCACTTGTAAGTAGGACCTACAAACATGTAAGTGTGCCTATTTTTAAAGGAAAAATATGCTGATATTGCTGATTGACAGCTTTGGTAAATAAACAAGTTCCGTTGTGGCTATGTTCACAGTCATTTCGTACACACAAAATAACTCAAATAAAATAATCTCAAGTAACATTTAGCGTAAAAGCAAAAGAAAGTTTGGAGGAAAACTATGCTATAATTTACTTATTTCCCAGCCAATAATACTAATCCCTGAGATTACGAGAAAAAACTTCGGACACTGAATACACAACATAAGTACAAATCTCAACCTCGCCGTTCCGTCGACTGCGATAACCTAAACCAGCCAACGCCAATGAGAATAATTTACTCGGAAAATAAATTGTTTTCGTAAAATGCTGATAACTGATACCCAAATTAATTTAATCCTTATGATATTTCCGTTACATTACCACCGCATAGGATATTGCAATTTTGTGTATTATACGAAGTCACCGTAAATAGTCTCTTTAAGAATTTTGAGATTCTACAACGTAACACGAACTTCTTCTGAATAAACAAATTTTTTCGTATCAATCTACTTTTAGAATCACTAACTATTTAGTGAACATCTCGGCAGTAAGAGTAAAGTCTGAGGAAGACCTCATCACAAGAATGCCTTACCACCACCGCACCGACTGAATGGCTCTGAGCATTACAATATTACAAAGAGTAGGAATAACGTAACCGGCGACCTTCACACCCCAGAACGACTTCCTCAATGATCATGATCCTTATTAGCAATCGGAATACGAACCTTTCGTGAGCAAATATGGAACCACAAGTCCAATCAAAAGAGTGCATGACATTCTATTGATTATTAGATAAAAGCAATTACGCTGCTGGCATTATGGTTAAGAGAGAGAGAATTCAAAATGCAAACATTTCGAAACCATCAAACGAGAATGAAATATAAAGCAGATCAGTGAGTGTTGTGCACGACGAAATAACCTACACTAAAGACTTTACCACATTTAATCAGAATCAGATTATGTTTACAGAGTAAATGCACCATACAAGGATTCCGCATGTTGCAGAAATATTAACTAGTTACCTATGTATTCTGAGCACTTGAATTTTTAAAAATCTACATATTTGGTACAAATTGCGGAACGAAATTTAATGTCTTAACACATGAATAACTTTATTCAGTCTGTTTTAGAATTCAAGCACTACACCACATATTTTTCATGTCATCATAATCGTAACTAGAATGCTAATACTCCACCTTGTAGCCTAAATACACGCAACTTTTTACTTGGCAAACTAATTAGGCAGAGGTAGAGGTAAAACAAAAGGAAAAGGTTGCACCACACAGTTAAGTGGATAGAACATACAAACACAGAAGATCTTCTCAACAACAACTGAGAAGAGAAGCAAACTTGGTCGAAACTAAGCCAACTATTTAATGGGTTGGGCATTATAAAGAAGGAATGTTTCAGTATCGTCAGTACTATGTGATACAACGACATATAGCAATACTGTGGGGCTTCAAATCTAGGCATGGTTTTATGTCCTTTACAATTAAGCCGTTGATGGTAGTTGTTGCATTACCTGACTAGATGCAGATTGGTTTCCTTGATAGCCAACGCGCAAAAAAGTGACTAGTAATTTTTTCGTGCCCGCAATTTATTTATTACTTATATTCTCTATACCTATGCCTATATCGAATGTATGTATAATTCAATGGACTGAACAACTGCAACAACTGCCTCCTGTGAAGACAGAATGAAGTACATATGATTTCTGCTACGATTAGGGACACAACCTTAGTCAGCAGTAGTCTCGGAGCTTATAGCCAAGCTAGCACGCAAAGCAAAAGTATTGTATAAGTTTAAGTACGTATGTTAAAGAGAATGCTTCAGTGACGAATAAGGGAAGTAATAGGGCCAAATCAAAATCTGATTAAACCAACTGAAAATGTCCTCTGAGGACATGAGTACTTAATTAGCATTATTTTTCGCTTCATTTACGCAGTTCCGAGAGCAGATACATAATAACTAGATCTTAAAAAAGTATTCCAAAATTTCGAAATCGCATACATGTGCACGTGTTACCTTTCGTGAATACTCTCAACAAAATAAATAATACGTGTGGAAAAGTAAAATGATGCCAAACCGTAAACCAAAGAGGAAAATGTTTTCAACTGCTGGGGGAAAACATGGTAGAGGAATATTTTGTCGATTTGTATTGCGAACTATCTGATTTTTTCCCTGAAGGGTTATGATGTGATGGTATCACAATTATTCAGTACAGCCTATACGAACAGCAATTCGAGAAGAGGAGTACACTATTAGCAATTATGATATGTAATTAGAAGAGATTTTAACGTGCCTTTTAGTTTTGTAGAATGAGCTTTATATTCAATAAAAAATTATAGGCGCATCATGATACTACAGACTTAAAACGTGGACTGCCGAGTAAACTCTCTACTAACACTACCTCGTATTTAAGTGTATGTAAAAGTATCAAGGCACAAATATTAATGGATACCTGCTTGCCCACTAAACAACCGGACTCTAGTTGATGATGAGCTTGCATCGCTGATGTGGATCGTCATCGTAATTTTGTTGTCGTGGAGCAGCAGATAATTCATTCATTCACTTGTGTCAGCATACAGTCCAACTTTCCGATGGTGAAGTTTGAAGTTGTCGAAGAAACGGTACACAGTAACTTATACTACACCTTCAGGTTATGGGCCAAGCGACAGGCACTCAAGATTGCACAAAGAGAATGGACATATATTTTGTCGAAGTGGTTGTAATTGTAAGTCCTCAACCACCACATAATGAGACATACCATGAATCACGCAACCCATACAACTATTCGCGGATTACGCCGATTCTAGCTCGGTAGTAAAGCTTGTCTAAATAGTCGCAGGCCTCAAGTTGTCCTTCGGAAATGATACGTTGAAATTATTAAAACTCAAAAATAGATCAAGCCCACACTTGAAACAAGTCTTGGCGATATCCGTCACTCAATCAAACAATTAAATTTATTCGTGACATGCGTTACATGCTTATACACGTCGAAAAATTGTCATTCCAATATATCCAACACACATCAAGGATAAGGATCCTTGTATTTATTTTCGATTTAGAAAATCGTTCTCGTCTCGTCCCAGCAGGGATTCCCTAATTTCGAATTTCCTCTTTAAAGTTTCCTCAGTACAAGCATGTAAAAATATTAAGCCAGCACTGAGTACAAAAATACACTTTTCCCAATCCCAGTAATCGTGTATATACTTCCCAGTTTCAAATCTTAAATAACCTGTGCAACACCGTGTCATAAGACTATTATCTCCAATACACACGCATCGGAAATAAGGACAAACTTGCACAGTACCTTACAAATGATTTTGACTAAAATAATGTTAAATGTCACTCAACTTATCTTAATGGCTTAAATGCCGCAATTACTTACATTCTTAATTTGTTTCAAAGGATGGAAACAAAGATAAATCTACCCGAAGGAAAATTCAATATCACAAGTACAAAGTACAATAAATTATTCTGTGCTTTCAAAAAATGTCTTCCTATACCTTGCATTTGAATGAAAACAGTTCCGGTCCTAAAATTTCATAAATACTCTTGAACTTGGTCCAATCGTCCAAAGTCTAATATTTGCATCCTCAATGGAACTTTTACAGGTCACAAACAATATTCCTCACACGCTGATTTCACCAGTCCGGCACTTCATAAAGAGGCATAGTTTACAAAAATATTCAAGGTTGACCTTTCCGTTTCTCTCCCACGAACTGATGATAACAAAATAGGAGGATTTTACCTTCAGAAAGTTTCTCTAACACAAACCATACAATAAATAACAATTTCCATTGAAATCCTGTTGAGATAGTGAATCATGACACTTGCCAACTTGCACAGATTCATTTAATCGTCTTCCATTGTATATATCGCCGCACGGCCGCACCACCAAAAAAACATATAATGTAAAAATCAAATATTACTTGTTATTGTTTAATTTCTCATGCATGAGAAATAACATCCAATATACTTATAGTCAGTTCGTTTACAATTTGGTCAAATTTCTCCCGTGGATATACAAACTCCTCCGAATTATATCTCTAAAATCTGAAAATATTTGGGAACTTATGGACATTAAAAAAAAAACAATTTGTCCACGGAAGGGATCACTTGAGAGCCAGCCCAACAGACTTCACTTATGAAAACCTTTTCACTATACATGCACACCAGTCGTCAAGAATTAAGGCGATAAACTCCTTGCACACACACGAGATGTTGTAGTAGTAAGTTACAGCTATTCACTGTATAAGTAATTCCGCTTGTGAGTGAAGCTTCTTTTTAAAAGATATTATACAAACACAGAGTCAGAGTCAAAGAAGATTTGAAATCTTATTATGGCTATTCTTCCATGTAGCTATCTAATATTTTAGTAGCATATACTTTTTCAAACATGTACCTTCCCTGTATAACGTCCATGTCCATCGAAGTGATATTTGCATGACCACTTGCACTGTAATAAATATACTATATAAATGTGTGTATGTATATGACAAGATGTACGAACTTTTTAAGCATTGAAAACTTTTTACCATTCTGCAGGACAACACCACTGACTCAATGTTGTAGTAGTATTAGTGTATAGAAAAATCACACAAAAAGGCTTCATAGCGTACCGTACAAGTGTTGTTCCAATAGAATTCTTTAATCTTCCGCGGCTTCAATTTAACTGAACAGAGCGATACACTATATACCGTGGTTCGGACATGTATAAATATAAAAGTAGTATGTGAGGTGAACATATATATGAACAAAACTTGGTTATATTTCCCTTCCGGCCCTGCTCACTGCATTTGAGGAGCTCATTTTATCTTTTTACGAACTCAACAAGGAATCAAGGAACTTGCCCTTATAGCAAGAATTCAGCCCACAGGGCCTTTCTGACTCTTAAGCCTTTCCTTGTCTATATAATTACACTAGCTGTATAGCTGTATATACTCATGCGCTTCTGTCAGGTGAAGGCAGCTATATAATACGAAGGCAAGGCTGCAGCAGGAGCAGAGAGATTCCATTTTCCATTAAATAGACACTCTATTCTCTATTCCATAATATAAAATACATGTGACACATAGAGTATCCCCTCTTACAACTGGTCACCTGATGGATTACAAATGAGGAAGGCGGTAATGCTAATGACAAGTCACAGACCAGACCAGGCTTCGGAAAGTAAAGGTTGAACTTCATCAAAAATTTAGGACTCGTCAGTGCCATCTGACAACTGAAATGTAGACATGTAGTGCTAGCTCTTTCCTTCCAAATTGCCGAAAGGATGGTTTGTAGTTTCAGTAATGTTTGGTAGAGCAATTATAATGTGCGGGGGGATGAATAAGGAAAAAGGCATTTATAATTGTGTAGCTTTAAAAACTTTTACGTACGAACATGAAAGCATGCCTAATCATTATGAGCGAAGCGATATATTTTTCATGGAAATGTTAACGACAAATTATGATGGATGATTCCCAAATATCGAAGGGTCGCACGATTTATCTGTTGGTTGACTTGTTATTCTGATTAATCTGCATACATCCTTACCATCAAGAAAACACGCTCGTTGGTGGTTAATATATAAGGCAAAGAATTTAGTTTCATTGCTTTGAGGCAGCTGCGGAAGGATGCAGTGGTGACAAAAGTAGATAAATACAAATGACGTGAAGACAGCAACTGTTTTTGTGAAACCCTCAGACCCAGAAAAGTTTTGTTGCATGGACGGATTCTTATAAATGACTTAAGAAACTTCTGTTATATGTGCTTCTGCATAACTTATGAAATCCATGTTATACAGGAGGAAACGGAAGGAGAAGGTTCTTTTGTCGTGGTCATTTTTAATACTTACGACGGAATAACACCTGATTTGCAATTCGGGTTCTAGTAACTTCCTCAAGATCTAGATTCTTTTTCACCACATTTATTTTTTGCAGGTACATACGGACTTTTCATACCCACAAACTTAGCATACAAACGTGAAAATATTGTTGAGTTGAGGAATGATTTTGTTTCGCTGAAATCCAAAATTCAAAATGTTTACAAAAAGTTAATCAATTGCGATTTGAACTACTATACCTGAACCTGAGTCCTTATACATGTATTTCAGTTTTTGTTCCTGAGAACAATATTTTCCTTTGAAATTTTGTTCTTTTGAACAACATTTTGATCATATTTCCTTTATATATATGTATATAGACACGTTTAATATAAAATTGAATGAAAGTTACTTAGCAAAACCACTATGCTTTTTTTACGAAGATGCGTTTTTTTAACTTGCAAGTTTTAGAATTTTCAACTTTTGCAAGTTTTAGAATTTTCAACTTTTGAAAATTCGCTTGCTAAAAAAGAATCTAGGTATGCGTTTGCTCACCCCTT
>JAQFXU010004437.1:0-13551 GCA_034693705.1 Spatulosminthurus flaviceps | reverse complement strand
CTCGTTTATTGAAATTTCCATATAACATAAAGAAAATCTTTCATTTTCACAGGATTCCCTAAAATCTTCTGAAAAACCATTATTCAAGAATGATTTAAAGCAAAGATAATGAAAAATGTTTCCACGTTTTTAAGGGAGGAAAATGACTTTTTAGATAAATTCGAGGAAATCCTATATTGCTATTTAAGGATTTCGAAAGAATGTTGGATATAGTCAAATACTTGCTTGAGCTTTGACGAACATTACCCACAATTTTAATAAAATACTAATCTAAAGCTAATAACTATGGTAAACTCAACCCATCCAAGTTTACCAAAACATCAATCAAGCATTTCCTGCTTCAAGTGCAAAATCAGGGCTAATTTATTTACCCCAAAAAATTTGATTGGAAGCTCCCAAAATTTTGTAATAATTTTTCAGGTCCCATCCATCCTCCACGTATTTTTCGTCTGCATGGATCTGCAATGTTATTGTAGCCCTCCTCTCCCTTCATGAAAATGTAAAGCTATCATTAAAATAAATCCCATAGCTTAAATACATTTCCAGTAACAAAAGCATGGTTTTCTCCCATTGTTACTTGAAGGCGGGTTACTCATTGTAAAAACTTATGTTTCGATGGTTAAATGAACATTTCGTGGGCTAAAGTGCAAAAAGAGCTAAATTTTGCCAAGTAACGTTCTAGAAAAAAACATATGGCTCCTTTTAAATTAATAGCCGCCGATATATATAAAACCTCTGCAAAAACAATTGCAAGCTTAAGAAAAGAATTGGCATGAGAAAATGGCAATTACCCGGAACAAAGGAGAGAACACGATGGTACGAAGGTAATAAAAAATTTGCATACGTGGCAAAGCCACGTTTCCCTACTCCAACTTTGCTTTGATATATTTCAGTGTGGAAATTACACTGTGATCATGTAGCTCATAATTCACGTCCTGAGTATGTATAATCATTCAATATTTTTGGATGCAACTTGCAAGTATTTGTGAGAGGAATCTTTGCAATGCAGAACATTTTTAGATCTTTAATAAAAGCCTCGCTGTGAAAGAGAATCCACGGATTTCCAAGGTAAAAAAAATTTCTCGCATACTTTTTGTTACTTGAAATTACAAAGTGGAGAAAATTATTAAACGTTTAAATTTTCTTGGGCTTCTTTACTTTTTGATTTTATAAAATCTTTGGTAATTTCTTACTCGAAAAAATAAATTCTACAAATTCACATTAAAGTATTGTCGTAGTGATGGAAGAAATTTTTAAAATTCTAATCGTAAATGTTTCCATCGCGTTGGAAAAAATCCCAGTGACAAAATAATTTCAAACTAAAATTTTCCAGAATTTATTTTAGATTTTTCGTATACTTTTGGTTGGAATGTCAATTTCCTAACGAGGGAAAAGAAATAAAATTTTTTTTCGCTTCATTATTAAAAAAATCCTCGGAAATTAGGAAATTCCCAGTTTTTAATGTTTGAAAACGTATATAAATCTTTTTGTAAAAAATCTCTTTTTTGACACGTTTAAAATTAAATCAGCTGGTAAATAAATATGAGAGTTTTTGACTAGTTTTTCTAAAAAAAAGTTTTCTTTTAATGTCACCCATTTTAGTCCAACCCAAATCAAAAGCGACTCGTTAATATTATTGACTTATTCCAACTTTTTAAACTTTCCAATTTCATCTTACTTATATAAACGTTCATGGGGAGATTTGGCTCCTTTGAAAATTAAAAGAAGATTCTCACATATTTTAACACGCATATTTTTTCACGAGGCATCAAAAATTTTATCCTCGTATAAATTTTTACACGGCAAGAAAATTTTTCCTCCAAGAATAATCCCATAATGTGAATAATATCAATCTTGAAAAACTTCTCGTAAAAATATATGCACATTTATGTACATGATATTTTTCCCAATATGCTCACTTGTAAAGGGATTTTTCATGTTAGAAACAATACTTCAATGTATGTGCGTATATGTCGCCTCTGTGGAAATTATTGCAGGCTGGAGGAAACAGCGGTTCTAATTGTAAGAAAATATCCTTTACTCAAAACAAAATCCTGAAATCGTATATATTATTTTTTGTATTACATTTTCATGTGCAAAAAACCTTTTTAACCTTACTTCTGGTATTTTCTGGTATTCGTTTTTAAAATTTTGATAGTCCTAGACATACATACGAAAAAGAGCTGGTCCGTCCATGTACTGCATAAGATAAAGTCCTCTTGTCGGCCCGGAAAAATTGTTTCGCTGTTTCAGTTCTTCAAGGAATACGTGAGAAAAATTAAGCAAAGGAAAAAGAGTTGTGTAGGTCTTGACTCGAGTGTTAAAATTTGGGTATCTCAACTGAGGGTTTTTGTGTGCCAAATGACTGGAATTTAATGGGCCAGGAGGCAAACTTAAATTGATACACTTTTTTCTGGGTCAAGCTCTTAAGATAACATTTTTTCCGTTCTCCATTCAACAATTGTTCAATAATGTATAGAATTCAACGTATTAACTTTTACTGAGATTTATTTCCGGGATGAAATTAATTTCAAAGTTGTCTACTATTAGCGACTATGGACTCCTCTGTAAAATTCATTTTAATGGAATATTTAACTAGTAATTATTAAAGTTAAATTCATGTAGGAAATATGAGGCCTATTTGCATACATACATGGCTTTTGTAGGCAAAATTTTGTGTAAGCACTATAACGTTAAGAAAATTTAAAACAATTCGTATAGCCAAGGGAGGAATAATATCCTTTAAAATACATGCCGAAAACACTTTAATGAGAAAAGGTAAAGTTTTTATTTGGAGTGAGGCCAAAATCTTGGTTTCTAAGGCCAGACTTTTTTAAACTTGATTGAAAACTCGAAATTTATGTAAAAAGTCCGTGTGCATGAGATTTCAACTTTTTTTAACTGCGCAAGACAATTTTTGTACAATTTGACAATACAAAGTTTAAATTACCAAAGACTATTGTTTTTTCCACTTAAGCTCGAAACCTCAAAATACCCTGCGCAGTAAAACCTAAATCTATGGCACATTGGTTTCACCTTGGCTTCCCGCGTATGTACATCCAGGCTTGCTCTATTCCCGTGGCCCCAAATGTTTCTTACAGGAATCCACAAGCGTTTTTCACTTGTAGCAAATTTTATTGAAACAGATTGAAACTCTGCACTGGCCAAAATTTAACACGTTTTTAATATGTCCTGATGCGAATGAGGCTCATTTTGAGCCCCATTCCAACTTATAGGGTGAAGTTCTGGTGGGTATATAAATGTAAGTTGTCTTTTTATGGCACCCATTTTGCTCCAATCCTTAGTTGGTAAATTTGAGTGAAAAACCACAGGACATAAATGATTTCATTTATGGGGCAATTTTTGTAAACTGGGAAAATGTGCAATGGGTCTTAATTGAGGTGGCTTCCTAGGATCTCCATAGCAAAAACCATGGACTTTATATTTTCTGTCAAGTACAACTTTCTCACTTTCTCGATAATCGTTCTTTCCTGGAACGTGAATGGAATTTAGTATCTCGAGCAATTTCTTATATCCCGAACGGATATTTTATTCTCGTTTAATTCATTCTATTCGGTTTTATTAATGACCATTTGTTATCTTATTTAAGAAAGTGAAATTTCCCAATGAACCATTAACCTCCGATTTTGAATTTGTTCTCACACAAAACTTTTTAGAGCTCAAATTATTCATCAATTTTTTTGACAAATATTTTGAGGGACGTGTTTTCAAAAATTAAACACTCCAAAAAGAAAAAAGTACAAAATCATAGCCAGGATAAGATTTTTGTTAAAATTACAAATTAGAATAAAAATCCAAAAATATTTTTCCGCCAGGATTTCTTTGCTCAATATTTTTTCTTCCTCTACAGAGAATTCATTTAGCTGATTGAAGATAACTGATTTTCCGAAAAAAAATGCAAACTAACTGTAAATGTTGCTGGTCCAATGCATGAAAAAGAGCTTTTTCGTCCATACACCGCATAAGATAATTACTTCTTGTTTGCCAGGAAGAATTAGTGGGTTGTTAATTCCTCATATAATTTCTTTTAGAAAAAGTTTTTCGTGGCAACAAAATTATTTCCAACTTTAATTTTTTCACGCGCCATATCCGTTTCACTTAAAATCAATAACTTATTTCAAAACAATAGAATTAGCTGAAAACGTTTTAGGCACATGTCCCGACCAAGGAAAATTCCGGGGTTGGAGCTCTTGAAATTTTACCAATTTTTTGAAACCCCAGATTTTTTAAGGAAAATTTTAAAAAATTGAGCCTATTTTGTGAAAGACCGGGTAAATAAGGCCCGTTTTTCAAGAAAATCCATGAAATTGTATAAATCGGAGTGAATTTTCCAAAAATTGGAAAAATCTAGTATTTTCTTAAAGAATGTTGAAATTTTTGTTGAAAGAGAATCAAGTCAAAAAATCTACGGACCTATTACCTATCCTGGATTTCCCAATGGCTTTAAATATTTCCTCGTTTATCAAATCGTAGCAATTTCAAAAAAAGGCAAAAATTTATTAATAATAATTGTTCAAAAATGTATACTAAAAAACGTATGAAACAATTTTCAAGGAAAAGTCTCGTAAGTATCTCATTAATTGCTGAAAGTAGGTGTAAGTTACAAGTGGGTTGTGCCAGGGTAAGGGCAATTCACATTTACCCTTACACGATTAATCTCGAAAAATTCCTTGGTAGAATTCGCAGTAGTCTTCTCAAAAATGATTTCACGCCTCCTCAAGATGTCCATGGTGTGTCATGAATTTCACCCAAAATGTTTATTATTGAAATTATAACTTTGTCTTGATATTAAAATACGAATCATTGATAACTCAAAGTTTGCTTTGTAAAACTTCCGACAGCATCTGAGAGTTTGTGGTTCCAAGCTTATTGGCAAGCTTTTTTAAGTAACGACCTTCAAAATCATTTCAACTGGATAATAAGCATTGTGAAGGAAACTGATTAATGGCAAATAACTTTTAGTTTTACTTAATTCAAATTAATGCATTGAGCCATTTGAAACCACGGCATCAAGCAGCGTTCCCTCACTTTATGCTTAAAGCTATAAAGTTTTTACAGAATTTTCCTCAAATTATTATTAAATCTTAAAAATTCTTCAAATGTTATATTTGTCACTGCCCATACGTGGTTTTGGTCCCAACGGGGCTTAACCATCCGAATAATCAAATCTCCCCGTATATTTTCCGCCAAACATAACCTTTGTATATATAAATTAATTTTTTAAGACCTAAATATTTAATCCTGGCAATTGGCTGGGACAGGCTCGAAGCCACTTGATTGCTATTTGCACAACAAAAAGTCATTTCAAATTTGCCCACAAAGAATATGGGCTAGGCCAAGTATAGTCAAATGTCTTGGAAAATTTCTGCAAGTGAGAAAAACGAGGGCAAAGATTTTTGCTCCGCTCATACAACTTATTAATATCCGTAAAAAACACAAAAAGTATATAAAATCATGTATTTAAATCGTTGTTAGTTCGTGAAGAAAATTTGGGCTACACCGAGTATGGCTAAAAGAGTTGTAGCTCTTGAGATTTAGGGTCCACTCAAGGATTTCGGCATACAAAATGACTAGGATTTAATGTGATGCGAAAAGCAAACATTAGAAGAAAATTTTGGTCGTCAAACTCTACTCATAAGGTTAGGAGTTCCCCATTTATAAAAATAATTATTAGAATTCAATGTATTCAGATTTATTAAAATTTATTTTCAGGATGACATCAATTTCAAAGTTGTCTTCTATTAGAGACTCCTCCGTAGAATTCATCTGAGGTGCATTGCTGTATTTAACTTAAATATGATCAAATTAAATCCATGTAGGAAATATCTATCTCCGTCCTTTTAAAGTCAAAATTTTTCACGTGATCAATTCGGTCAGATCTCGAGTGAAATTAAGATGTACCCATTTAAAATTTCAATCCGGAATAAACAACACGTTTATTCTTTCTTGTAATTTATTTTTTTGATTATTCAAACACGAAATCATTATTATTATTATAAGAAATATGGTCGGGGCTGATTTTAGTGAACGACCTGAATTGATTTCTTACACTCCTCGTCAAGAGAGTTCAAGCTTGTCAAGAGAGACAGAAAGAAATTCAAAAAGGATGAATTTTGCCAAGAAACTATAAAAAGGATGAAATTTGCCAAAAACAATTCTTTATATCCACCCAAAAGATTTTCAACCTATATATTTTTATCAAAGAATTTATATTTCTTTATTAAAATTATTCACAGCCAAAAGAGAAAAAGATCCTTTAAAAAACATGGGAAAAACCTGATTTGTTCATGTAATTAAGTGTCCCACCCCCTTTGTAACTTTTACAAATAATTTGTTTTTAAAAAATCCCACATACTTGAAAAATACGCTGGAATGAGAAAACGTTTTTTTTAGTCAGCCCAAAATCTTGGTTTTAAAGGGCTAGCGTCTGGTAAACATTGATGTGAAAACTCGGAATTTATCTGAAAATTCTGAAGGAAAAACTTTTCCTCAAAAAAATAAATTCTCAACCTTCAGTACAGAGCTAAGGTTGAAAATTATGTTCCAACGACAGTTATTTAATTTTGCAAAAACGTATAATTTTTTGTTGTACAAATGTCTTTTAACGCACTTCAATCCAACTGGAATCCAAAAGGGATTTTCATTCTTAGCGAGTTCCATGTTTTGGAAGACTGGGCAACATTTCAAACGCTTTTTAAAAAGGGTGTGTTTTTGAGCCTCATTCCAACTAATGGGATGGAGTTGTGTTGGATATTTAAATAGATATTTTGTCTTCGTGGTGGCCATTTCGGTGAAATTCATTTACTGGGCAATTTTTGTAAACTGGGAAAAACTGGAATAGGTCTTACTCATGTTGGATTCAGAGCATCTTCATAGGAAAAACCATGGACTCCCCTAATACAATTTATTACAATGTGCTTGGGAAAAACTTAAATTAAAATCAGTGTGTTTAGCAAACGTATATTATTTTTAGCTTTATTCTTCTCATTCACGCAAACTTTAAAGGTACTTTTGCGGTGCCGCACAATTTGTTGTAGGCTCGTTTCACGTGCTGTAACCAGCTCGTCTTTGTATATTAGTAATGACTACATTCCTTTGCAAATTAAAATTTCAGAATTAGAGACAGCGAAGAAAATGGTACGGATGAAATTTGCTCTTTCCTTACGCGGCATATTAGCACTTTTCCACGAACCACCTCTTCATGTAATACTTTGGAATTGATTTTTAATTTTTACGAATGTGAGGGTTCCAGCCTCACAATATCTGGTATATGTTAAATGTGTAATGCAAATGCATTATGAGATAGACCTTCGGCTATCTCACCGTTGTAATGTCACTTTAGTCTCACTCTGGATTCTGACCAGTAACCATTAAACTCACTCACTCTCTCTCACAACTTAACTGTGTCCTTATTGCATCCCTCATCATCACCTTTGGCATTACCACACATCTACATCTATCATCAGCTACACTACATCCCACAAGTGTTTGCATTTGAGCTATTAGAGGTTGCCATGTATTGTCAAGCTGAGCATTATTTGAATTACAGTGAACTTATACCAACTTTAATCGGCACTTGCTGCCTGGACTCAAAAATCGGCGTCTAAGTTTAACCGTTAGATCCACATTATTATACATCTTGATGGCAGGTTCAAAATTATTTAGTAAATGTGTACATCCAAAATAATCTTCATCATGTCAAATCGTGTTTGACGTTTGAAGAGGCCCAAGATATCGTCGCTGAAATTCCACAAATTACAAACTTTTGATCAAAATTTTGGGAATTATTTTTCCTTTTTAGAAACTTTGGAGCTAGAAAAAGCGTCGCTGTTCAAATTAAATAGAGCCTAGATTTGAATGTTCATTTGTAATATCAGCGTAAATGGTACCCCCTTTGATCTGCTGCTTGCATTGCCATGCTTTTTGTAAAACTTTGAAGCCATTAGTGGATTTTATAGAAATTTTTACCACTACACGTAACATTTTATGGTGTTCTGTAATCGCTCACCTGCATCAATTAGTGTTTGTATCCAAGTTAGCAGGCAATATTGAGGCAACAATAATAAAATGCAAATACAGACGAACCTCGTTGTACCGGTCATGCCAACAACGCGGTGCTCTCGATATAGTGGTAGTAGAAAATCTACATCTTCTCCATTTCAGCCCATTATAAAAGTAATAATTGCTATAACGGTAGCCTCGCTATTACGGCCAAAAATTCGCGGTCCCTTGAGATGCCGTTATAGCGAGGTTCGACTGTAGTAGGCTTTTCCCTTCATCAAATGTAAAAGTTTTCTTAATTCTTGAGCTCGCGGAGTTGCAGGCCGATGATTGAATATCCGAAAAATTCATGTTGGACTCAGCAATGCTAATTCCGCTCCAGTTTGAATCGCTCATTCTCGCTACTCCTTGGATTGTAAGGCAAGATAAAAATATTATGGTATATTTATATTTTCTCTACCGTATTACTATTTCAAAAATGAGTCTTGAAGCTCTCAACACGTCAAATTAGGAGGACCGTAGGCGAAACTAATTATTACCTTGATCGCCCGTTCCAATTGGTCGAGAAATGGAACTGGTTTTTTTTATTATAACGAGACTATAGAAAAATTTTTCACAGGCCGCATATTTTAAACTTGCTTGGAAATTCAAGATTCGATATCAACACAAATGTTAGTAATATGGATAATTCAAAACTTTGTTTATTTGATTGAATGTAAGGCTTTACTTGTAAACGTACTTTTAACGAAGGCTCAAAATACATTGATGATCTAACTCCAGTTGATTATTGGATGTAGGGAAAATATTAAACTGTTATTGGCCGATTTCTGTGATAGAATGATTAAATCATTGCAATAATAACCTATAAAAATATAAATAATAATTATTTTACATCTTTATCTATAATAAATTCGGGACTTACTCTGTACTGGGGAAATGATGAGATGCGATGTGTATGACTGAGACAGTGTGTGTGTGTAAGATGTGGGGATGGATGCGGAGCTCAGAAAATAAACGTGTAGTCAGGCCGGGATCTACTACTGAACTCCTAGATTTAATGTTCGTTTGTGTGGGTGTTACATGTGGGTGGTGTAGGGTAAGGGTAGATCGTATCTATCCTTACAGGTCTCCCCTCCCCTGGGGGGGAGGTTCGACCCGGTACAATGAAACACGGAACATTTGTAGATACAGACATTTTCGCAATAGCGCATGCAGCAATAGCGATTTTAAAAGAGAAAATTAAAATATTTCAGAATTTTTATTACATCATTGAGCTAATGCGAACCGATCAGAAGACAAAAATAAGGCAAGGCTTAAGATTAAGTAGCACCACTGCAACCCCCCAGGGGGGGCCGTAGGATAGCAAATCCAGCATACACCGTTTGCCCTCTCGTAACTTTCCCCATTATGTTAGCATTCACGATAATTGTTACAACATTCAGCCTCCATTTTAGCTTTGTGAATGTCATTCAAATTGCTAACTTGATTGGTTTTGAAAACGCACTTGTTGCTTTAAGAACAAAATTGGACAAAAAGCTTAGGCGTTGAAGCAAATGGAGCAAAACAAAATCCTTTGAAACGCTAAAGGACAAACGAATTTCGGAAAATATTTATATTCTGTTGAACGGATAAAATTCATTAAGGCTCAATATTGTGTGGCACTCAAGCTTCAATAATTTTTATCTTACATGCTAGAGCTTTACGCCGATTATTCGATGTTGACCTTTGTTTTACCGCCAGTCAGCCAGGTTAACAGCTGTAATAGGCGGCTGTAGAAAGGGTGGATATTAATGTCAAGTTGGAATTTTTTGCTGATACATTTTCCAACATTCCAATTTCATTTGTTAGTTAAAACTACCAAATTTAGAAGAAATAATTATTTTGCTGAGGTAGACCGGATTCTAATTGTCTGCGATTTACCTAAAAGCCACATGTTTGATCAAAGATCAAAACGAAATTTAAAAACTTCCGTGTCCATGTCACATCACTGTTTTTGCCTTGATAATTCAATTAATTATTTTTCCATACAATGTACTACCTTAATCTTTGGGAAACTGCTATATCACGTGAGCAATTTGCCTACATCTTTCTATGATCGGCGTTGAATCTCGGCAAATTTTCTAGTTTCTATATATTTTGAGGGAAAATATACACGACTCTATTTCTTTTTCTGAGAACAAATCTGAGATTTGTTCGCGAACGTGAAAAATCAGTGGGCTTTAATTAAACTCATTTTTCGAAGCATCGTGATCCACTATTTCAGTTTGTAAATTGTTACCGACTCATCTATTTCTGAATTTACGGAGTAAACTGGATACAAAAAATTAACGGAATTTATAACTCGGTCCAGAATTTCTGCATTATAAAGTTCATAAGGTCTGAAAGCTATATATTATCAATAATTTTTTATATTTTTTTTATTGTTTCCAAAAGTGTCAAAACAGAATTCAATATAATCGCAAGAAGAATTTCCCACAAAAATTCCTATGGAAATGGGTTTTTGGGCTCAAATCTTACCCGCCTTTTTAATGTTTGCCAAATCTTTCTAAGCATTTTAGCAGTCGCCAACAGAAGCAATCGCACTTCCCCGTGGGATCAAATTAATACGAATTGTCAGAAGAAGAAGAAAAAAACTTTATTGTTTCACTGATACCCCTGATTGGTATTTGCCTTACGACACTGGAAACAAAATTTCTGGAAACTTCAATGCCATACTTGGCACTTGTTTCCTAGCAATAAAATCTAGATTTTGTGTGAAAATTGACGTGAGTTTTCCTAAAAAAAAATAGAAAAACTGATGATGTTGATCTTAAATTCTTATATTGGATTTTAAAATCATACTATATACATACACAGCATCGCTATAATTTTGATCATATTTCATAAATTCAACTATTATTCAATTTCCACCGAATCCGCTTCATGGCAGTAAATCACTCAAAATAAAAAACAGGATGTTTAAAAGAAATGGACAAAAACATTAGAAATGATGAATTTATCGGTCAAAATTCATCTTTCACGTTGCATCGTCTCTGTGTTAATTTTGTTAAAACCAATTTTTCGGATTTTCCCTACTCTTATTTTGTTGGGAAGCGGCGGGCTATCATTTTCTTACAGATAGGGAAAGTGGAAATATGTGCTAAAGGGAACCACCTAATTTGAAAAGGCCACGAGTTTTGTGAGAAATAAACAGTCGATTTTGAGTACTTCATTATTGTTAACACAAACATTGCACACAAATATCTCCACCTCGGATTTATTGTTCCCAGTTTATGTAATCATTGTTACAATCGGCGTCAAACTTTATAAATTATAGCGTGCACAAACAGTCTCTATCAATAGTAACAGTCTTTTTTATCGTTGCATACACATGAAAATAACACCCCAAATTAAGTGACGCTACGAGTGTCATAATTCCAAAGGGATATGACAGAGCTAAATTTTGTTTTATTTTCCATTTAAATACTAGGTTCACTTCATTTTTAAAAAGAAACTTTGACACATTTCGAGCCAATAAACATGGGAAATGGAGCTTTACCATCCTAAACTTCAAACTTTAAATGTGCCGGAATCGGAACTATTTTTGAGACTTGGAGGGAATTGCAATGTATTTAAAAGAAACTTGTTTATAATAATTACGATTAAAATCCAACATTTGAATTTTTTCCAAAGAGATGTTTAATAGAAATTTATTTCGAGAACCGTGAATTTCATGGGAAAGTTTAAGTTGTGTTCGATTTTTGTTCAGCG
The DNA here is from genome assembly GCA_034693705.1 of Spatulosminthurus flaviceps. NCBI lineage: Eukaryota > Metazoa > Arthropoda > Collembola > Symphypleona > Sminthuridae > Spatulosminthurus > Spatulosminthurus flaviceps. The sequence continues at coordinate 1,779 of JAQFXU010004437.1, read as the reverse complement.
ATACGATTTTTTCATTTGCTGAGGTTTTTTTGTTTGACGCCACGAAGAAATTTAGCTGCGATTGAAATATAAGTATAGTAGTGTTATTGTGGCTGAAAATTTTCATCACAACGAAAGAAAATGTTGATGTCTATTAAATCCGAAAATTCTCGTTTGCATTTAAAATCCTTTACAGAAACGGCCTCCAAAATTCTTCAAATCAACAAGTTCCAGTTTTGCACAAGAAAGTTACACAACTTGAGACCAAGTCGCACGGAATTCAGCCCATTTGATGAGAATTTTCTGACTTGTCAACTTGTGTCATTGAAACCAGAAAAAGTTTTAGATTCCGCAATCAGCGTATAGAACCGAAACATAAGGAAGTAAATTAACTTTCATTCTCATAGAATAATAGCTTTACGCCGTGTAAATAATTTGTGGCATGGCCGCCAAATCTATGCACATATGATTCCTCTCGCCTGTGTACTTTTCACATACAAGGATAATTGCCAAAATTATTCGCAAACGTTCAGGGACCTTATTCTCGAAAGCAAAATTAGATTGATCGTAACTCAAAAGTTGCGATAAATGGTATTCTGAAACTTTTTTAAAAGTCGTAAGTTCCGAAAAAATAATAAATTTTGTCGTAACTTTACGACAACTAAAAGGAGTCGTACGACCGAAATTTACATTACTTCCTTGCACACCCTTAAATCGAGTTAAATTTTGACCCATTTGAAACTGCTGTGGAATCGAGTTACGAATTTCCCAATTCATGAAGGGAGATCGTAAACTTTTTCCTCAACAGCCAATCGGAAGGACGCTTTTATCGCTCCTAGGCATTTAGGATTACGATCTCCCGATACTTCTACGATTTTTATCCAGAACTAGAAATTGATTAAATCGCAACGGGATCGTACGACAGTTGTCGTAAGTGACTACGATTTCATAACTTACGAATCGTAAGTATTTTTTGAGAATAAGGTCCCAGATCTTTTCGTTCAAATAATTTCAAATATTTGAACTGAAATTGCGAAAGAAAATATTTAGTTGGATTTCTCTTTAATTTCCACCATGGACTTTTCTTTTTCATCCAATTTTAGAATATCTTCACCCATTTTCAAAGCACCAAGTAAAAACAGACTTGGGCTAGAAAGTTACGTTTCTCTCTGCAATCTTCTTTTTCATAGCCCAAAATATTTTTTTATACTTCCAAGGAAATTCTAAGAACAGCCAAATCAGCAGTCTTACGCCTTCTTCACTACAACAAATGGTATGGCGTTGACTTTTGAACTCAAAAACTAACATTTTTCAAAAAATAGGTCAAAGATGCAAATTCAAAATAAATCACAGTTTTAGTTGACATCAATTGCTTTACCACACTTTTCAAAAATTATTGGATCATTTATTTTTTGATAATAAATTGAAAAATAATTATCAAAATTGCCGCAGTCCTATTTTTACCGTAGAATTTTGTTCCCAATCATTTCACAGAATAATTTCACATAAACATGTAACTTTGGATTGCTTGGAAGTTGGAATCTCATTTTGTATAAAACGCACATATATTTTCCATTTAATTTCAAGTAAATCCCACTCCAAGTTAAAACCTGATGTTGATCTCAAAATAAAAATGTTAATGCTTTGTACCAACCGCTAAATCTCGGGACTCTAGGTTGTAATAATACTTATTACCGTTGAGTTCAAAATTCAAATTCTCTTTACATAACTGAGAAGCTTTTGAAATGCTGAGGCTTCAATTAAATGGCTAAGCCGTTGTTTTTCTTATTAAATTTAAAA